>LPNX010044223.1:62998-78940 GCA_001517045.1 Pseudotsuga menziesii
ATTTCGTTTTTTAACGAGCTTGACATAGAATGGGAACTTTGCTCATAAGGATCTGTTTCATTTTGTAACGAGATTGACACAGAATGGGAACTACGCTCACCACATGGCTTCATTTTTATGCAAACTTGAAACCAAAAGGGTAAACTATGCTTAAGGAGTGGTTTTATTTTTTAATGAGCCTGAAACCAAAAGTAAACTATGCTCTCAAACCTACTCCTACTGAACATGATATCCAGAGGTTGGTAGGTTTCCCCCATTACATAAAAGCTAGCGGCTTAGCTCCATTATGATGTCCATAGACTAGAGCCATGCCCCCCATTTTATCTATGATGGGAAGAATCTAGCTAGAAGAAGGGGAAGGAATCACAAGAACATGAGGCACATTCAGGGCAGTCTGATTACTAGGAGTAATGCGATGGTCAGGTGTAACAAAAGAAAGTTGATCAATGGTCACAATCTTCCCATCATGGGGAAAATGCATAACTCTAAAGAGTGTGGACACTACGGATTTCATGGTGTAAACATAATCAAGTCCAATGAGCAGATTGAAATCTAAAGGACCTTGGACCACCATAACATCAATACAGACAATTTTCCCTCCTAATGTAATAGGAAAATAAGGAAGGGTCCCTGAAGGTGCAGTAGGTCTGCGATTAAAAGCCAGTATCTGATTAGTGGATGGCATAAGCTGAGGTGAACCTAAATATTTCCAAGCATTTGAGGATAGAATACTAATAGAAGCCCCTTCATCAACAATAGTACGAAGTATCCGCCTAGTAGTAAAATTCGCAACTATCTGGAAAGGAACACTCAAATGAAGATGAGATTGTTAGGTTACTCCAGTCAAAGGAAATAACCTCATTACTTGGAAAGGGTTCTGTCAAAATAGACAAACTTTTCTGTTGTCGAGAACAATCGAAATGAAGCATAAAAGCTTCAACAGGTTTCAGTTCACTCTCTACTGGAAGAGAAGAACAAGACGAATATTTGGTCAAAGAGACAACTTCAGTATTAACACTCTCTAATGAAAGAGTGGTATTGGGAGGAAATGACATCGACTCGACTACTTCACTTTTCGAAGGAAGAGTGGGATCAATTATAGATAAGAATGAATTGATCACTTGGTCAACCAGCGAGGAATCGAGGGATAACTCACTATCACTTGTTGGAATGACCTGTTGATGATCAATAATATTTTTCAACCAATGTGAAGCTTCATCCATGCTTGGACAAAGAAAAGTACAATGCATAGCCTTGCATATCAAAAAATGATACAAGACTTTACCTTTACGACCTTTTACCAATGGGTCACTGGTTGAGGGTGTATCGTCAACATGATGATGAGAAGTTGATGACACAGATAGTTTGGACCTTTTAGACCACTCTTCTTGTACACAGGAGAGACCGGGACACTCCTTAAGAAGGTGGCCCCCCTTGCAAAGCTTACAAGGGAACTTGGTTTTCTGAGTGTTCTCTTAGAACGGGCACCATCAAGAGTAGATGGTTGCTGCTTTTTCTCTTTCTTATCCTTCTTCTTCTTAGCCTTTCTTTTCTTTTTCTTCTTATCCATCTTACTACTAACCATAGAGCTTTGGTCAAGCGGAGAAGAAGAAAGGGATGAAGCTACAACCAATGGAGAAGGAATAGGATTAGGTTGAGGTCGATCCTCTCTCAGAGGAGAGGTGACATTTTAGACATTAGGTGTAATAGGAATTATTGGACTAAACAACCAGATTGGTAATCCTGTAGTTAACCCAGGAATATTTAGAGTGGCAATAAAGGGAGGACCAATACCTTCACTTGTACACCTTGAAAAGGGACCTCTTGAGTGGTAGTCCCAGATTGGGATGCCATCTCTAAACTCTCTAAAAAACATCTAACTACCACGCATAAGAAATTACTACTCAAACTAAAAGCAATATGAAAACATGTGAAAGGAGTGGATAAGAGTCAAGAAACTCATAGGACAGGCCAAAAGGATAACTTAGATGGTTTAAGGATTCCTAAAAATGGTCTCCCGATATACGCTAGGTACATGGGAGCTCAAATCGGTAGTAGTGTTTTCTAATGCACACCAGTTCACAAGGGGCCTTCTGATATACAATCGAGTATGTGAAGTACCTTTCTATATTCCTAAATGGTACGTGAAAGGCCATTCGATATACCAATGGTATGTGGAAGAACCGCATGAGTCCCGGGTTGTAGTGCGGACAAGCCTATGACAGCTCCTACATTTAATGATGCCCAAACACGTCTCTAAATTATCACTCAAATTGCTAAAAGTTTTAACCTAGTACTACCGTTAATTTTATCTTGCGTGTTTAGGTGGAACCATGGAGTGAAAAATTGAAATTAAAGAAAATGCACAGTGATCTATATGATAATGCAAGTTTTCCTCTTCAATGATTTAATTTTATTCACAAAAATGCACACCCAAATGCAAATGCAATTCTACCTTTTCAAATGAAAAGTGAAATATCAAAGCACCCCAAACAATCTTCAAAGCAAATAAAAAAGAGATATAGAGAACATCAAATATAAATAAACCAAAAATGTTTCCTATCTTTTGATGCTTGAAAAAGATGCATAAAAACTTAATGGAAAGATTATCTCACTAACGTTTCCAAACAAAATTAACTCTAATGCACGCAAAGCTAAAAGAAATATTTCTTCTTAATGAAAGTAAGATTTAGAATTTCAAACAATCATGCACAAAACAATAAGAAAATAGTTCAACATTGCTTGCGAATAAAGAAGAGGAGAGAGAAAACTAAAACTTCTCTTTGAAACAGATAAGGAAACGAAGAACCAATATTTCCTACCAAGCACTGAAAACATCAGCATGCAAAAGGAAACAAGAATCCTCGTAAGCAAAGAAAGACTCAAAACAACATGGATCACTCATGCATTCCAAGTCCAAAACAAACCAAATCATACACAAGAAAATGAAATGTATATTTCGCAATTCTAAAGATTAGTATCTACAGAATAGAGAAAGAGGTTCCAAGCAAGAAAGAGAACACAAAATCCAATGCAAGAAACATAAACTCTCTTTGAATGCAGAAAGAATACAACAATCAAAGCGACTGTAGAATATACAATTCATGACCCTGTGAGGGAGCTTTTTTTTTTAAATACACTTTTTTTTCATCAGAAAGTAAGCCAAAAACACACAAAAATCAAAATACAAAGTCTGGAATAGGTCCTACCTAGCACCGCATAGATGAAGCTGCTAACACGCAGTTTTGAGGCAGAACCACTTCTTTATCACTGGATTCAGGTGGTGGCACCCCCTACTACTAACTGGACTTAGGTAGTGGCACCGCTTCTTTCCAAAGGCACATGCACGGTTCTTTGTAATAACCCAGAACACTAGGAGAGTGAAAAATCAAGTTATAAATGTCAAAAAATTCATAAAAATTGATGAATCAACCACAATACAGAGTGCAAAAAGTTAAGGTGGCTCAGATCTAAAGAGATATGAATATTTCAAACCAAAAATTTTAGTAGATCAGATGTAGACAGTGACTGCAAAGATAGGATACTGGAGCTTGGATTTAGAGAAGAGTAGTTTAGAAACTGAGGATGAATAAGAAAAATCTATCCCCAATAGAGTCACTAGATTTCTTGTCAGGAATATTGCACCTTCTATGGACAGAAGCTATTCCTCTGGTCTGAATGGTTCAAATCTAGAACAAATAAATGAATGACAAAGGGTGAAAACCTTCCCTGAATGTTGTAAACACCTGGAATAATGCTTTGATGACGAACCTGTGTACCTGGAGAACATGTCAAACAAACAAGAACATCAAAGCTACTAGAACATTATTTACACATCCATACTAGTGACTAAGGAATCGAGTAACATATACATGCGAGATCAGTACAACAAATATGTGGGACAAAAATCAGCTTTGCACTAAGAAATAAATGAAGAAGCTTACAACCATTGCCGCAGTGTTGACAAACTCCTCCACAAGACAAACACCTCATCCCCGATAGCTTCAACTTGCTCTCTTGTTCTCTCCAATGGATTGGGCTAGGTAGTTAATTCAACAACTTAACATTACCATTCAGTTCTCTCTCTCAACTATGGATATGAGCTTGTATTTTTAAGGCTCAATGGATAGGGATAGTTGTGAGAATTGTGGGTGAGGTGGCTCTAAGATCCTACCAAGAGGGATATCAACTCCAACTAACCCATATTGATAGGGATAAGGGAGGACACGAGGCTCATGTTCTAGAAGCCTCGAGAATCCTCTTTTTTTCCACTTTTACCAAGGGTACCGCTTTTGTTCCCTTATGAAAAAGTAGTTTAGGTGAGAACCGCTTCAAGAACAAAGCACATCCATGGTGGCATCGCTTCTCTACAATAGGACTCAGGAAGTGCTGAACAAGGTACCACTCATCGACTAAAGGGAAAGCACGGTGCTAGGTTTTTTCATGTAGAATTAACATCCAGAGCAAGTTTCCACTCTAAGTTTGGGATTTAGGGAAAACATAGGGGTTAAAGATCTCATCACATGTTGGTGATAGGATTTGGGTATAACACATATTTAGGTTGATGTGTTTGATTAAGCATGCCAATCACATACTATCATACATGATATAATCCAGTGGAAACCTTGCAACCATAAAATCCACTATACACAATTGTTGTAATCTCATAGATCACATAAAGTTAGAAATAATACATACTAAAACATACATAAATATAAACAGAGACAAGAGACAAGAACAGATAGGATTAAACATATTATATTTTTCCAGAAAGGAACCCCGCATGAGCAGACAACATTGGTTTCGTTTCCGGTAATACATGACTGAAATATATGCCCACATATGATATCAGAGCGGGCGATTAAGGACTGGTGGGAACGTAAAATTGAAAACTATTTGCAAAATTACGCACGAAGGAACATATTAACAGTTGCTGAAGCAAAAGAAAGATTTTTCAAAGAGACACATGAAAAGTTTGTTATCAGTGCCCCACCTCTTGAAGCAACTTCTGGATGAGAAAGCCGATCGAAACTAAAGAACAACAGTTGCTGGAAAAACTGATCCGAGGAGGCCGAACAAATTTGTCGGAGTGGTTTGAGAAAATCGCCGATGACTTCCGTGAGGAACAAGTAGTCGAAGATAGAACTTCTGTGGAAACTGTCAAAGAGAAATTTTACACAGATTTCACCGAACAATTCTTGTGTTCCCTACCATCCTTGCTGTTCAAATTCTTGATTGAGAATGGAGCAAGACACATCGTTGAACCTCATCCACCGTTGTACGAACAACCCTCAAACTCCAACTGGGCGGAGAAGCAGAGGAAGTGGGAGAAATTTATTACAGAAAGGGAGTGGGAATACTTCCTAAGCAAATAAATTGCACTATCCAGGCTTTCTAAAAGCGTCGGGTAGGTTATGGGGGGGTAGCTGGTCATGTGTCGGAGATAGATTATAGTGGATCCTAGTCGTCCCAAACCAGATAGTAGTCACCAGTAATGAGAAGTCGACTAGAGAGGGCCTCAAGACAATAGTATCCTATGAAAGTATGTCAGACACTCAGAAAATAGAAAGGGATGAAAGACAGCAGAGAAGGGAAGCAAGACGTGAAAACCCTAGGGAGAACGACTACGAACAGAATCCTCCAGAGTCGAGTCATGACCGACATGAAGAAGGCATGGAGCAAGAAGTGTCCACTATGGAGGAAGAAGTGTGGATAGAGTAGCCAGAAGCTCTCCAATCAAGAGCCCCCAATGAAGGAACAACCCTTTCTCCATTAAATCCGTGTACTGGAATACAGACTATTGTCGAAGATGACCTCCGACTATGAGCTGGTGACTTCACTATGTGGAGCCGACTAGGCGACAAATCGTACACTGGTCGACACCTTATTATACGTCGACCGCTAGAAGGGAACTGGGTGACGTTTCAAGCGGCACCCTCCCTTCGAATTATCCACTTGCTCTTACTGACACATGAAGGAGCGCCCCCCCACCAAATACAGCTTTACAAGACATCGAACAATTATACCTACGAACACAAAGTTGCAGTGGACCATCGATAATAGAAGTCAACATCAACTGAGTGACAGTAGACGAAGACTGGACGACCGAACGACTACATCAACAACCCCACCACTTTCACCACCACCCTCACCTCCACCACCGCCAACTTCTGAGAGTAGTGAAAGTGATTCAGGCATGGGTCACAGATCGGCTCACATTCCTCTTTATGAGGGAGATGAAGACCCCCGATGACATTGGTTCATCTATGAATCGACCTAGAAAGCCAACCAAGTTATAGATGAAGACTGACAAATGGAACAGTTCGTAGGAGCCTTAAGGAAAAGGGCATTGATTTGGTACATGACCTTTTCGGAGAGACAACCCAGAGCGACAAAAGCCAAGATTAAGGCGCAATTCTTATCATTCTTTCAAACTCCTGATGCTAAGCATCTGGCCACGAAGAAGCTCAAAACCACTTCACAAAAGCCAGGAGAATCCGTCCGTGACTACGACAAGCGGTGGAAATATTTACTAAGCCAATTGGATTATGTTATTAATGAACAGTTTCTAATTCAATGGTTTCTTGCAGGACTATCGCAAAAATTACGTCGACATATTAGTCTAGAGATGTTTAAAACATATGAGGATGCACCAACAAAATCTCTTCAGGTTGAAATGGACAAAGATATACCCGCATACCCCATGGACCACAGACTAGAAAAACAGCTAGAGAATGTACAGAAGTCTCTGAAGGAGCTCAGCCTCAAGGATCAGGAGTTCTAGTGCACTAAGTGCTCAACAAATGGCCACTCAAAAGATAACTGTCAACAAGAATATAGCTGACAAGACGTCCGCTTTGTACAGACCAAATCATTTTGCGACATTTTCCAGGAACATGGAGACCACTCTACAACAGATTGCCCATTTAACATGAAGAACGGCAAGGCTTCCTGGTGTGCCATCTGCGAAACCAAAAGTCACAACACCGTCGACTATCAGTTAAACCTAAAGAATTGACAGAACTATCACGCGGTATACCAAACAAAGGTAGTAGTGCAACATACTGAGCAAAACAATCCACCGAATGACCAGAATGGAAAAAGATACGAAAACCGACGATATGAGCACCGATACGATAATTGACGCCAAGGTTAAAGAGGAAGAGGTCAATTCCCTGGGAATCGTGACATACAACCGTGTTGACCTACCCAGCGCTTCATATGTTACAAAGAAGGTCACCGGTATGCAGACTGTCCATACAAGGACATGATTGATCTGAAATTTTGTACCCACTGTGGAGTAGGCGATCACTCGCTTGAGGATTGTACTACTATGTTAGAGAAAATTAATACCAAGAAAAATGTTAATATCTTGTCTTGTGTGCAAAAGCATGATGTAATAACTACTAAAAATTTCCATATTGTAACTCGACAAGGCACAAAAACAGGACCTGATAACCCTCAAATTAGCAAGACTATAGACACTAATGTTTATCCCGACCCTATGAGGGAAAAACAAACATATCAAGAAGCAACCCACATATTTCACGACATTGCACGACAAGAGGACATCGTTAACAGTCAACCCAACACAATACATCAATTAATCCAACTCACTCAAACAGACAAATCCGTAGCTCAGTTCATTGACTTATTGCATGAAATAAAAGGTACCAACCTTGGAAAACAAACAAAAAACATCTGCAGCTTGAACCAAAAGGACAAAAGTGATGCCGACCCACTTATCGACCTGGAAATCGAAGGTTACCACATCCGACAAGTCGTGCTCGACTTCGGGTCCCAAGTAAATATCATGACCTGGGATAGATGGGAAAAGATGGGCAGACCGCGACTCTACGAGTCAGGCATTTACCTGAAACTCACCGACCAAGGTCTAATTGAACCCATTAGGGCTGGAAAAACATTGACACAACCATCAGAGGAATCTTGAGGAAGGCTGATTTTGAAATTATTGACCCAAAAGAAGGATCTAGCTCCTTCCCAGCACTAGTTGGTAAACCTTGGGGAAGAAATATGAAAGCATCCATATCCTTAGACAAGGAATGAATCAAGCTAAAAGGAAATGGTCAAAAGGTTATTGTACCCATTCATCCATCCCAAGGACAACCTTGGACTGAACCAATTGATGAGGAAGTCGATGTCAGATAACTTTACCAGATCCACAACAATACAGATTATACAGAGCCAAACATCCATGGAGAACTTAACTTAGGTAACCAAGACTCAATTGGTTATAATTCCGATGCCGAATTGTATGACTGGGAGATGGAAAATTACAAAACACAAGCAAGAGGGTGCTGGACTATACAAAAAGTATAGAAAAAACCCACATGAGAGCGCTTCATAGTCTCAATTATCCCCAAAATCTTTGAAAAGAAAATAAGGGAACGCCCCACCTTACAACCAACCAACTTAAACACTACACAACTACCCAAGTATAAGGAGAGGGAATCACCATTCCTGCGTATTGAACAAGTATCTAAAAATATTGGTGAACATGGCCGACTTCAAAGCTTAGTTGAGACATTTATAGGTCAACCAGCTAGATGGTGGGACACCCATTAGACAAAACTACAGACCTAGACAACTGCTTCGACTTAATTTTTCGAGAGGTTTGGTGGAAAGAAGTTAACCCAGCAAGCCCAGATCCCTATCTTTACCCAAGGTCAAAACCCAGAAGAACATATGAATACTTGTGAAATGGAGTGGAGAAGACTTGGATACAAGGACGCGCAAGCCTGGCCACATTTGTTCCCTTCAACCCTAGCTGACTTACCCAATAAATGGTACAAGACAGAGGAAGCTAGAGGTGAAACCTTCGTTTGGCATGAACTCAGTGAAAATTTTATTAAAGACTTCAACTTCATACCTCCAAACGAAAATCTGACTGAGACAACACAACAAATCAAACAATTTCTCCAACCGACCAAAAAACAATCCTCCCTAGACCATCGACAGATCAAGGACTGTAACAATATACAAATCGATTCGAAAACACAGATGACCCATTTACAATTAGAAAATGAAAACACAAAAGGCAAGATCTTTAGATGGAAATCCAACCACATTGAGACAACAAAACCTATCCACTCAATCCTCAAAGTCGCAACAACCGACAAACAAGACCTCGACAGAATGACTATAGCCGACTTCCCTGCCACATTCTCGCAGTTCAAAGAAGGAAGTTGGCTGCTCAATGAATCTAAAGCACCGGAGTGGCCAGGGGATGATCGGATGGATTACCCTATAGTTTACAGTAGTCGAAAATTAAATAAGGTTGAACGAAACTATTCGACCACAGAGAGAGAAGCCGTAGGTATGGTCTTTGCCCTCCAAAAGTATCGACATTACCTTCTAGCCAATCCCTTCACATTCTACACCGACCATCAAGTCCTGAAGTACCTTGTCAATAAACCACTCCATCATGGAAGGATTTGTCGATGGCTATTTCTTTTCCAAGAATTTGAGTTCAAAGTCGTTGTCTGACCAGGAAATCTAAATGTCAGGCCCAACTATCTATCCCGCATAGACATAGGAGAGGAACCGACAGGAGTCAATGACGACTTACTAGATGCACATTTATTTTGCATAGAAGCAGTGCCAGAAGAACTAGAAGAAATAGCTCAGTTCTTAGAAACCGGCGAGGCACCAGAAGGTCTGAATACCAAGAAAAAACAAATCTTAGCTATGAAGGATGCACGCTACAGCCTCATCAATGGATTTTTATACAAAATGGGATTAGACGACATCCTCAAAAGGTGTTTACTTGAACATGAATGCGACCAAATCATGCATGAAGCACAGTATGGACATGCAGGAGGACATTTCCAAGCAGACACAACTGCAAAGAAGATCCAACAGTCAGGATTATGGTGGTCGACGCTCCACCGAGATTGCAAAAGTTTTGTTAGTCAATGTGACAGATGTCAATGAATTGGTCGACCTCTGTTGAGCACAGAAATGCCCTTGATATCAGTAAACCCCAGTCTCACATTCAAAATTTGGGCTATAGACTTCACAGGACCATTTCCTATCCCATCCAAACGATCAGGTGCAAGATATATTATCACTACAGTAGAATATGTCACTAAATGGGTAGAAGCAGAACCCGTCGATACATGTTCAAGTGAGGTAGCCACTAAGTTTATCTATGAAAACATCATCACTAGATTCGGATGCCCACTAACATTGATCAGTGACCAAGGGACACACTTTATCAACAAAACTATCAAAAACTTGACCGACCAATTTCACATCAACTACCAATGAAGTACAACATATCATCCCCAGTAGAATGGAGCGATTGAGGCTTTCAATAAAACATTAACAAAAGGGTTGACGAAAATATGCAGTACTGACAAAGATGACTGGGACGAGAAAATCCCTGCAGTCTTATGGACGTACATGACAGCGTATAAACGGTTGACCGAACAAACCCCCCTTCGACTAGTCTATGGCCAAGAAGCAGTCACTCCCCTACATTTTCGATAGCAGACACCTATTATTGCATAACTACTACATGTCGATGTCAAACATGTAAGAAAGGATCGATTCTTTCTCATCAGTAAGTTGGAAGAACACAGAATTATGGCTATACAACACCAAGAGATTCAGAACCAACAACGGAAAGCATTGCATGACCACAAAATCAAAAACAAACAACTGTCGGTCGGTGACCTTGCCCTACTTTATAATAGTTGATTCAAAGGAAAACCCAAGAAGCTCCACACAGAATAGATGGGACCTTATGTTGTCGAAGAGATACATCCCAATGGTTTAGTCTGACTAAGCACGATGCAAAGCCAAGTATTTTAGAATCTCGTTAATGGAGCTCGATTAAAACGTTACAAAAACTGAAAAATAAATAAATAAACCATATAACGGCCCTAATTGACAACCAAAAACCATAAAAAGCTAAAAAACCAAAAAACCAAAATAATACCATAGACACAACATCATAACAGGAAATCTCCACTTCAACAACTGACATCAAGACCATCGACCATTCTTAGCTCCGACATCAGCTGATGACCTCGAAAGTCCCATCGCGCATTTATGACCTTGAGTGCCGAAAGCAATCCACCATTAGTTCACACTCGAGCATCGTAGCTGGAACGTCAAGTTCACCATTAATACATCCATTTCCGCACATAACCGCACCATCGCCTATAAATACTGGACTGTCAAAAGTTCATTCACCGCCCCCTTTACACAGAGCATTCGCATACTCAATCGACCAAAAGCCAAGAAACCGGTAGTAACTTCGACCAATCTAACACAATAGCCCCCAAATAGACCAGAGCATCGACCAAGGTTGAAGAGATCCAGGCTGCGGATACACCTTTGGTCTGCAAACTTAAAAGCATAAAAAACACTAAAGTGTAGGAGGGCTCATGGCAGAAACTTTGGGTCGAAATTCAAGAATGGGCCCTTTTCGACAAGAAAATGACTCAGGCAACCGAAAAAGTCCGACGCAGCACCATCTTTGGATATGCTAATGCACCGCTAATGGCAAGCTTTGGTGGGACAAAAGAAGCTTCCGTAAAATTCATCATCAGCCAATACCACAACGGTCGGTTCTACTTTGACGAACTGATCGAAATTGCCAGGGATGTCATCTCCAAACTCACTAGCCCGTCTAACCAAGGAAACCCTGTACCAATCGGAATCAAGGAAGGATTGGTCCAAGAACTTACGGGATCTCCATCTGGGAAAAAATCCAAAGGGTTGATGATCGGCCAAATTGCAACTCGAATGCCACAGATTGTGGCCAAAATCATCGCCATCACACTCACATTAGCAGGTCGAGGTAGCGACCTCAAACTGGAAATGCTGGAGGTCGTCGACACAATTTCCACTCATGGTCGAATCTACAGATGGATTAAATATAAATGAGTGTCTGCTGATGCGGGGTTCCTTTTTGGGAAAAGGGTTTAAACCTGTACATGTCAAAATTTGAGGGTTCCCGGAAGACTGGGCTTCCTTCGGGACAGAGGTGGTACATAACGATCCAAAGAATGAGGGAGGGGAACTTGATGATTCCTCCCGTCTCTTGGCATCGCTTGCAAATAGTTTTGATCATGTCGGCGACATAATCCCCCCATCTGTAGATTCGACCGTCGGTGGTAATTGTGTCAATGACCTCCAACATTTTTAGTTTGAGGTCGCTGCCTCGACCTACTAATGTGAGTGTGATGGCGATGATTTTGCCCACAATATGTGGCGTTCGAGTTGCAATGTCGATCTTGTCTCTTGTCTCTATTTATATTTATGTATGTTTTAGTATGTATTATTGGTAACTTTATGTGATCTGTGAGATTACAACATTGGTTCTGTTGCCGGTAGTACATGACTAAAATATATGCTCACATCTGATATCAGAGTGGGCGATTAAGGACTGGTGGGAACATAAAATTGCCAACTATTTGCAAAATTACGCATGAAGGAACAAATTAACAGTCGCTGAAGCAAAAGAAATATTTTTCATAGATACTCATGAAAATTTTGTCGAATCAGTGCCCCACCTCTTGAAGCAACTTCTGGATGAGAAAGACGGATGCAACTAAAGAACAACAGTTGCTGGAAAAAATGATCCGAGGAGGCCGAACAAATTTGTCGGAGTGGTTTGAGAAAATCGCCGATGATTTCTATGAGGAACAAGTAGCCGAAGACAGAACTTCTGTGGAAACTGTCAAAGAGAAATTTTACATAGATTTCATCGAACAATTCTTTTGTTCCCTACTGGCCTTGCTGTTCAAATTCTTGATTGAGAATGGAGCAGGACACATCTTTGAACCTCGTCCACCGCTGTATGAACAACCCTTAAACTCCAACTGGGTGGAGAAGCAGAGGAAGTGGAAGAAATAAATTGTAGAAAGGGAGTGGGAATACTTCCTAAGCAAATAAATCACACCATCTAGGCTTTCTAAAAGTGTCAGGTAGGCTATGGGGGGGTAGCTGGTCATGTGTTAGAGATAGAGTATAGTGGATCCTAGTCATCCCAAACCAGATAGTAGTCACCAGTAATGAGAAGTTGACCAGAGAGGGCCTCAAGAGAATAGTATCCTACAAAAGTATGTCGGACACTCAGAAAATAGAACGGGAAGAAAGATAGCAGAGAAGGGAAGCAAGACGTGAAAGAGTCGTAGGGCTGCACAGAGGACAAAACCCTAGGGAGAACGACTATGAACAGAATCCGCTAGAGTCGGGTCATGATCGACATGAAGAAGGCATGGACCAAGAAGCATCCCCTATGGAGGAAGAAGTGTGGATAGAGAAGCTAGAAGCTCTCCAATAAAGAGCCCCGAGTGAAGGAACAACCCTTTCCCCATTGAATACGCGTACTAGAATACAGACTATTTTCGAAGACGATTTCCGACTACGAGTTGGTGACTTCACTATATGGAGCCAACTAGGTGACGAAACATACACTGGTTGACACCTTATTATACGTCAACCACTGGAAGGGAACTGGGTGACATTTCAAGTGGCACCCTCCCTCCGAAGTATCCACTTGCTCTTACTGACACATGAAGGAGTGCCCCCCCCCCCCCCCCCGCCAAATACAACTTTAGAAGACATCGAACAATCAAACCTGCGAACACAAAGTTGCAGTGGACCATTGACAGTAGAAGTTGACATCAACTGACTGCTAGACAATGAAGACTCGACGATCGATGGGAGTGCAAGTTTCGTTGACCAAAAGTCCGCAGGAATGACTACATCAACCACTTTCACCACCACCCCCACCTCCACCACCGCTAACTTCTGAGAGCAGTGAAAGTGATTCAGACATGGGTCATGGATCAGCTCACATTCCTCTTTATGAGGGAGATGAAGACCCCCGACGACATTGGTTCATCTAGGAGTCAACCTAGGAAGCCAACCAGGTTATAGACGAAGACCGACAAATGGCATAGTTCGCGGGAGCCTTAAGGAAAAGGGAATTGACGTGGTACATGACCTTTTTGGAGAGACAACCCAGAGCAACAAAAGCCGAGATTAAGGAACAATTCTTATCATTATTTAAAACTCCTGATGCTAAGCATCTGGCCGCGAAGAAGCTCAAAACCACTTCACAAAATCCAGGAGAATCTGTCCGCGACTACGACAAGTGATGGAAATATTTACTGAGCCAATTGGATTACGTTATTGATGAACAGTCACTAATTCAATGGTTTCTTGCAGGACTATCGCAAAAAGTACGTCGACATATTACTCTAGAGACGTTTAAAATGTATGAGGACGCGCTAACAAAATCTCTTCAAGTTGAAATGGACGAAGATATACCCACATACCCCACAGACCACATACTGGAACAACAGCTAAAGAATGTACAAAAGTCTTTGAAGGAGCTCAGCCTCAAGAATCAGGAGATCTGGTGCACTAAGTGCTCTACAAATGGCCACTCGAAAGATAACTATCGACAATAATATAGCCGACAAGACATCCACTTTGTACAGACCAAATCATTTTGCGACATTTGCTGGGAACACGGAGACCACTCTACAGCATACTGCCCATTTAACATGAAGAATGGAAAATCTTCCTGGTGCACCATCTATGAAACAAAAAGTCACAACACCTTCGACTGTCATTTAAACCTAAAGAATCGACAGAACTATCATGCAGTATACCAAACAAATGCAGTAGCACAACATACCGATCAAAACAATCCACCGAATGATCAAAACGTCCAAAGATACGCCGACCGACGATATGAGCGCTGATACGATAATCGACGCCAAGGTTACGGAGGAATAGGTCAATTCCCTAGGAATCGCGACATACGATTGCGTCGACATACCCAGTGCTTCATATGTTACAAAGAAGGTCACCGGTATGTAGACTGTCCATACAAGGACAAGACTGATCTGAAATTCTGTACCCACTGTGGAGTAGGCGATCACTCACTTGAGGATTTTCCTATTGTGTTAGAGAAAATTAATACCAAGAAAAATATTAATGTCTTGTCTTGTGTGCAAAATCATGATGTAATAACTACTAAAAATTTACATATTGTAACTCGACAAGGCACAAAAACAGGACCTGATAAACCTCAAATTAGCAAGATTACAGACACTAATGATTTTCCCAACCCTATGAGGGAAAAACAAACATATCAAGAAGCCACCCACATATTTCACGACATTGCACAACAAGAGGACATCTTTAATAGTCGACCCATCACAATACATCAATTAATCCAACTCGCTCAAACAGACAAATCCATAGCTCAGTTCAATGACTTATTGCATGAAATAAAAGGTACCAACCTTGGAAAAAAAACAAAAAAGATATGTCGCTTGAACCAAAAGGACAAAAGTGATGCTGACCCACTTGTCGACCTGGAAATCGAAGGTTACCACATCCAACAAGTTGTGCTTGACTTCGGGTCCCAAGTAAATATCATGACCCAGGATACATGGGAAAAGATGGGCAGACCGCGACTCTACAAGTCAGGCATTTACCTGAAACTCGTCGACCAAGGTCTAATTGAACCCATTGGGGTCTGGAAAAATGTCGACACAACCATCAAAGGAATCTCGATCAAGGTTGATTTTGAAATTATTGACCCAAAAGAAGGATCTATCTCCTTCCCAGCACTAGTCGGTCGACCTTGGGGAAGAAAGATGAAAGCATCCATATCCTTAGACAAGGAACGAATCAAGCTAAAAGGAAATGGTCAAAAGGTCATTGTACCCATTCATCCATCCCAAGGACAACCTTGGACTGAACCAATTGATGAGGAAGTCGATGTCAGACAACTTTACCAGATCCACAACAATACAGACTATATAGAACCAAACATCCATGGAGTACTTAACTTAGGTAACCAAGACTCAATTGGTTATAACTCCGATGTCGAATTGTATGACTGGGAGATGGAAAATTATGAAACACAAGCAAGAGGGTGCTGGA
>LPNX010044240.1:0-12420 GCA_001517045.1 Pseudotsuga menziesii
ATCAACAAGTCTAGTAGCAAGGATATTTTGAGTATTTTTAAAATCCTTGATTACAACTTGGTGAGGTGTAAACTTCACAGTTTTACCTTCACCTGAATGAGTAATTTGATAGACTGATAACAAATTGTAGAAAATTTTTGGAACACATAGTACATCACTGAAATGACCATTTTCTACTGGAACTGTTCCAGATCCTACAACACTTAGATATCTATCATCACCAACAAATATTTGTTTGGTGTTACTTTCATGCATAGTAGAAAAGATGGCTTTATCCTTAGCCATATGATAAGATGCTCCATAATCAATGAGCCATTCAATTGAAGTAGAAGAAGAAGATGCAGTATAAGAGTAACCAGAAGCACAAAGTGCATGTCCATGAGAGGTAGATTCTGAAGATGAATCTAGGTTGATGTGGTGCTTCTTCATTGCTTCTTCCAAGGCCCCCATCTTCTTAAAACACTTAGATTCATCATGATTATATTTCCCACAAAAATTGCATTGATGCTCAGTCTTCTTTCCTTTTTGCTTGGATCCTTTTTCATTTTTAAAAAAAGGAGCTGACTGAGAGTTTTTGGGACCCTTGTTGTTTGGCTTATTATTGCAAAAATTATGTTTCTTGGGAGGCTTGGACTTTTCTTTCTGTTGGGACAATAAGACTTTCCCATATGTATCTGCATGGTTAATGATTCCAAGATGAATGAGCTTATCTTGCTCTCTAATTAAGGAATCACAAAACGATTCAAGGCTAGGATCTTGATATCTAGCTGCAGTCAATGATTCTTTCATGGAGTAGAATGTAGATACAAAAACATAATATGCAGGTCCAAGTTTTGAAAGAAAATGATAAATACATTGTTTGTCTTCTTTCTTAATCTTACATTCTGCACATAATAGTCTAATAGTTTTATGCTTAGATAAATAGTCTTGAATGCATGAAAAATCATTTGGATTCAAGGAAAACAACTCATTCTCAAGTTAATGACCCTGAATTTCATTGTGCTTACTAAACACAGATTCCAACTTTTCCCAAGCAAGATTAGGTTCATCAATTCCATATATGTGGAATCACAAATCAGTAGAGATTGGAATCCCAATCAATCCATGAGATTCATCACATCTATTTGCCCATTTAATTTTCTTATCATCATCAATGGGTTCTGTTTCTTTCCTTGAGGTTATCCTGAAAAGTCCCCTACTTTGCAGAATATCCTCCATACGAGATTTCCATGAGAAATAGTTAGAACTTGTAAGCATAATATCACAAGGGGTGGCCATACTATAAAATAATGTCTAAAAGAACAGAAACTAACTGTCTAGATGCAAAGAGCTTGAAACAATATGCGGTTTAAAAAAAATGGCACTTAAAATTGATTCTGTATGATGAAGTTATTCTTGATCAAAGAAAATGTTGAATATGTCCCCAATAGTGACGTGGCGGATATTAACTTGACCAACTAAAAAAGGAAGCCCCCTCTTCCCAAGATCAATCTTTGACAATCATTTTTATAATAAAGTTGCTTTGAAGTGAATCACTTTTGTAAAATAAGTGATGTTCACTTTTACAATAATGTGACTTTTAAATAGTGTGGCAACAAATTAAAAGACTTAAGTGACTCACTTTTATTTTATTTTATTTATGTGAGATGCACTTTTACAATAAAATAACTTGAAAATAGAAATTGCATGCACTAAAAAGTAGCTTAATAAGACTTGAAATCAAGACCTATTAAGTAATAAAGCAACTTTGGACTAAGTGAGCTAAGTTTAAAAGGTACATAAAATAATGGAAAGAGGAAGGGGGATTCTTTTTTTTTACTCTTCTCTCTCGTTCTCCGTGCTTGCTTTCTTTTCCTGCAAATCACAAAAAAAAACGAAAAACAAAAACAAAAAAAACGTTTTCCACACAATGGGGTTAGATCTTGGTTACCTTACCCGGAAAGTCTGTGTTTTCAATTTTTCTTGTTGTTTCTGATTTTCCGTGATCGTACAAGGTGCACGACAAAGAGCATATGTAGCTGAGAAGACAAGAAAAAAAACTTTTCCTTACTGTTTCTGATTCGCCACGATCGCACAAGGTGCATGGCAAAGAGCATACGTATTCAGGGAAGGAAAAAATCCGAGACTAAAACAGAAAAGATCTAGTAACAAAATGATAAAATATGAGATATTTAAAAATAACAAATCCATCACTGTAACATTATACCTTCATATTTGCCGAAATGGGTGTTTCTGGAGCAAACAGAAACGGTTTTTGGTGAAACAAAGAATGTTTTCAAATGGAAATGACACTCTGGATGCAATGGAATAGCTCCCACAGGACACAAATGCACAAAAAATCTAGAACTAGAAACCCTTTCAAAGTTTCGGCAACACAGGTTCCAGATCTTAATCAAAATTGAAAGCAGCTCTTCATAAAAGCTCTGATACCATGTTCAGGTACACAGGGTACTCCCAAAAGACTAAACACCTTTAGAAAGTACTTCACATAAATAGATCACATATCAACACATCGATTTTTTTCATGTGGTTAAAACCCTCGAGAGGGAAACAGTCCACGGCCCCAGCCAAATAACTACTTTGAGCAATTTATTATGCAAAAGAAAGAAAGTTACATATGAGCTTCTCATAATTGATAAACTAACCAAGGACCCTCTATGCTCTTTAAATAGATATCATAGACTAATCGGGTGTTAAGCCATGAATCAATGGTAGGTATGCTCTAAGAGAAGTTGAACCGTCGGATCATTCTATGTCTAGAACATATCGTGACTGTCAGATTAGGATATTTACAAATGCATACTAAAGAAACACACTTTTACCTAATGGATATATTGCACAAGTTGATCTTAACTAAATCCTAAGTGTCTAAATATCCTAAAATCCTCCATAAAACTGATGTTTTATCCCCAATAGCTCCAACTTGCTCCTCTATGCTCACTCTTAATGGATGAGGACAAAATGTCAAAATGGGAACATGACTTCACTCTCTCCTCAACCATGGGGTATGAGCCTATTTTTATAGGCCTCAAATGGATAGAGATGGTTGATATTTTTATGGGTGAGATGGATAGGAGATACCCAAAGCATGGATCTTGAGCTTCACTTACCCAGGTCAATAGGGATAAGGCCTGCCATGAAGCTTTTGATATAGAAGCTTCGTGAAGTCTCTCTTTTTCACTTTTTACCAAGGGTACTGCTCCTACTCCTTGATGACAGAGTGGTGCTTTGGCAGAATTTCTCTTCAAACAAAGAGAAAAGTAGGTTCCATGGCCTGTCTTCAACACAACTCAGGCGGTGTTGAAGAAGGTACCGCTCCTAGGCTTAAGGGTAGAAGCGGTACTAGGATTTTATATGCAATTTTGACATCTAGGTCAAGAATTTCACTTCAAGATTTGGGAATGAGGAAAAGTATGGATGTTTAGGATCTTATCACATGTTGATGACAATATTTGGGTGTAACAGCCACAATTTTAGAGCATGGATTATGGAAGCCATCTCTAATTCATAAGCTGCATAAAAATTTTCGTGTGTTTTTAACTTCCTTGATTCATAAGCAATTACGTGACCTTGTTGTGTCAGTACTCCACCCAAACCTTCATTACGTGCATCAGTGTATACAACGGAATATTTTTTTGGATATGTTATTTTCAGTATGGGTGTAGTAATTAAGAGTTATTTTAATCTATTAAAACTTTCTTCACACTTTTGATCCCAGACAAATATTTTTCTCTTTTTCTATAATGATGTTAGGGGATCCGTGATTTTCAAGAATCCTTCTATAAATTTTGTGTAGTAACCTGTTATTCCCATGAATGATTGTACATCATTTATATGTTTGGGAACACACCAATCAATTATTGCTTTTGTAAAACTCATGCTTACTAAATTTAGCATACAATTGATGTTCTCTTCAGACCTGTAGTATTATCTACAACTGTTCATCATGTTCTTACTTTGTTTTTGAATAAATTAATATGTCATCTATGAAGATGACTACAAATTTATCTAAGTATTTTATTAAGACACTGTTAATTAAATACATACAAAAATTTGGAGCGTTTGTTAGCCCAAAGGGCATAACCACAAACTCATAGTGCACGTATCTAGTTCTGAAAGCAGTACTAAAAATATATTCATGTTTAAATTCAACTTGATGATATCCAGATCTGAAGTCTACATATTTGATCAGATACATAGACTTTTAATTGTCATTTTTTTAGTTGACGGTAATCTAGTCATAGACGTAATGTACCATCTTTTTTTTAACGAATAAGATAGGTGCTCCCCAAGGAGATACACTTGGTCTTACATAATTTTTGTCTATTAGTTCTTGCAGTTGTAATTTTAATTCGTTTAGTTCTAAAATGTTCATTCCATAAGGATACTTTGAATTAGGTGCATCTTCTAGTACTAATTCAATCATAAAATACAGATTTCTCTTTGGAGGTAATCCTGGAATTTCTTTCGAGAAAACATCCAACAAATCTTGTAGGATTGCAATATCATCGAATTTAATCTTATATTCTTTATCCATTTGTTTGTTATATATTACATGTACGGAAAACACTTTACAACCTTTTCTTACATCCTTTTTCATTTGTAAGGATGATATTTGTCTAATAGAAAATTTCCTAGGTATTTCTTTGACTGTAATCCTTTCTCCTTTATCATGTAAACAAGTAACTATTTCCTTAAAACAATTTAAAATTACTTGATGTTTTTCCACCCAATCTATACCTATTAAAACATCATACGATCCTAGTGGTAATACATTTAACTTGACTTGAGTTTTGAACTAACTCATAAACAAATCACAGTTTTCAACATAATTAACTACTTTCCATTTTTTCCCTGTAGCTAACTATACCAACCAAGAATTTTCAAATATTTTTAAAGATCATTTGCATTTTTCCACTATGCTAGGTGACACATAGCTTAAACTAGTACCTGAGTCAATCAAAATGGAAACATACTGGTTTTGTATCATACCTTGTACTTCCACCATGGAATTCTGATGATCATCTTGTCGATTCTCGAAGGCTGCATGTATTCTAGGCATTTCATTTGCTACATCTCCAATTGTTTCCTCTTCCTGAATGGTATGTACATTGCTGAAGTTCCCTTTTCGGTTCAGACAATACTTGACATAATGTGGTCCCTAACATTCCCATCAGTTTACAGGTTCATTATGTTCATTAATTTTAACATAATTATTAGGCATATCGTTTCCCTTTAGTGTTGTAATATTTTGTTGTGTTTTACTTTTAAAATTTGTTCCTTGGTAATTATTCTTAGAGAAATTTTGAGAATTATTTTGAAAACTTTTATTAGACTTAAAACATTTTCTTTTCTGATCAAATTTACTTGTTCTCTTATTCTTCCAGTTATGAATGATTTCTCTCTTCTTACTATGTTCATAACAGAAGTCAACTTTTCTCATTGCCTCTTCAAAGGTGTTTGGATTATCAAATTCAATTCTATCCTTGAAGCTAGTGGGAGGAGAGTTTAAAAACCTTTGTATTTTAGTCTTTTCGTCAATTATATAAGGTACAAATCTTAGTAAACTTAGAAATTTTATACTTATTTAGTTCCATATTTCTTTCATCATCTACCTTCACAGTGTGTAGTTCATCTTTTAATTTTTCACTGTTTTGCACTAACTCCCAGGGTTGATTATTTAGTTCCACGTAGATGTTGTCTAGATTATTACATGATGAGATCCATTTTCAGCACATGCTTCAACACCCTGCATTTTCTTGCAAAACAAAATTTTATATTTCTATACAAAAATAAATTTAAAATATGATTAGTATATGTTGTTTCTTGTTTGTATGCGAGTGAGCCAATCAGGCCTAGTGTTTGGAAACTCGCTCTAATACCACATGTAACAACCCTAAAATTCATAAAAAAAAATAAAAATAAAGTAATGGTCTAACTGTAATTTATAGAGATAAGGAAATCTAAACCAATCTTACTTTACTTTCTAACATAAGGATATAGTTGCTATACATAAAACTGGAACATGTGATCCCTATAATGATTTTTTTTAGTCCTTTTTCCCATTCAAAGCATAAGTGTCTCTTTGCGATGATATAGCGATACAATTTATTATTACCATGATATTCCTTTTATGTCATTAAGAAGGAGAAGTCATTTATTTTTTGTAGGTTAACATTGTTGTTCTTTCTGGTTATGTTCTTCTTTATGTCACTTGACCCTTTCCAGAAGCTAGGAAAAGATGGGTTACACGTCTTACTTAGTGTATATTTCTAACGCATACCTTTTGTAACTTTTGTGCAAGTGTTGATTCAAGAAGGCTTTGAACCATCCCGCTCACACCAAGAGTACATGCATAACATAGGGTATTAGGGAATTGATCCAAAATGCAAAGGGGATAGTCTTGGACTATATAGTTTGGGTATAAGTGTAATACATCATATGGCATTTAACATTCATGCGAATGTGTAAATAATCCAATTGTTCACAACTTGGGATGTAAACTAATAAACCTAAGGGTTTAATGCACCTCGATGAAAGTGAATATCTTTTTGATAAAGTTATGCAATGGTTTATTTTGTTCTATGTTGTCCTAAATGGTCTCAGTATGCTCGACTGGGTACCTCCACTGTGTAAAATCGATGGTGGAGGAGCCAAGGTTCTTGGCCCTTGACACCATTTAAGCCTATTTGCGAGAGAGAAGTTTGTTGGTAAAAAAAAAATTTCACAACGTGGAGACATTAATGTTTAGCTCTTGCTTCTATCACGGTTTTACACGCAGAGACAAGGTGAGATATTTTTCTGTAGTCGTGTTATTTTTTTTTCTCTTTCATAAAACAGTTTATAAAATCAAAGTTTGACCGATGTGGGATTGTTTGTGCAAGAGGCTCACTAAATTGGATTTCTTCAAATGATATTTGGTTGGATGTTGAGTTGAAAAGGATTTACAGTTCGGGTAAGACACTTTACCTTACCTATTTCACGGCTCTGTGGATTGTAGCATAGTGGATTGACCTAAGTTCTCCTGGAATGGATTGGGAATCCATCTTTGCGTTCTGCTTTGTGAAAGTGGTAATTTTTTTTGGTAGTCATGACGAATTTTACATTTGAAACTATAATGGAGGGACTTTTCGACCGTGGAGTCGAAGTGACTGTGTAAATGAATGTATTGTGTGAACAATGACAGGGTTATGTTTTGTTTTAAGTTGTAAACAACAATCTTATGTCTATCTCTCTAAGATGTAGATATTTTCTTCTGTTATGAAGAAACCCATGAGGGATTTTGCTGATGTATTTATATAAGCATGACTTGTTTAATAATACTATATATTTTTTTTATTTATGAAACTATTTCGGCCGTGTGGAAATTCTCTATTTTTTGTTTTGCTTGAGAAAAGTCGCGTGTCCACTATCAAAATGATTCTAGTTGTTCAAAGAATGTTATTGTTTTATAGTAATTACTAAGCTGAGAGGTCATTAATCTATTCTAGTTATATTTTAATGTGTAGGTGTAAATTATCCTATGGCATTCGAACTTGGTTTCTCGATGAAGAGTTATCAATTATTTAACAAGTTGTGAGGCTACTTTCAAGTCGATTCAAGCTTTAATTGGATTTTGTTGTTTTTCTATTAATTATTAAGCCACAAGGTTGTTGTGAAATCTATTGGACATTTTCAAATGTAGTTGATAATACTAAAACTACCTTCAACCTATAACCAGACTTGTGGCCTTGTTGTAGGTACAACAAATCCCATGTTATCCAAAACATGGGAGCCCCATTTTCACATACAAAGGCAACTGTTCTGAATTCCTTAAGTCGTTTAGGGGTCCCCATAACGTTTATCATGGTTTCTGTGATTTAACTCAGTAGAATTTTGGGAATTTATGCATGAATTGTGTGCTTTTGGTGAGTTACGAAAGACTATATTTTGTAAGAATTTGTTTCATCCTGCAACCCGCATCCCGCAATTGCGGAATGCAGATTGCGGGAATTTGAAGTTTATTTTTTGTAATTTTTTATATCCCGCAACCCGCATCCTGTAATTTGTGGAATGTGACATGTGGGAACATTTTTCTCAAGTATAGAGTGTTATCCCACAACCTGCAACCCACAATATGCGGGATGTGGATTGTGGGAAAATTTTGATTGATTTATTTTGTTGTGCGATCCTGTAACCCGCAACCCACAAATTGTGGGATGCAGATTACGAAAGAGATTGAATAAAACTTTGGTACTATTGGTATCCCACATCCTGCAAATTACGGAATGCAGATTGTGGGATGGTTAATAAAATTTAAATCTTGCGTTATGATCCTACATCCCGTAAGGTTTGATCTTAACCATCCATTTATTTTAATCCTACGGTCCTAATTTGACCCGTGGAAAATCTATATATAGGTCGGTTTTTTACGATTTATTTACCATTTTACTATTGCGAATTATTGTGCTGCATGAATTTTCTCTGTGTTTTTACCAGGAAACTTTGTCACGGTCTAGTTTAGATTACAGGTTATTGTCTTAGTCATTTCTTCATTCAAATTGATTACTGTAGTTAATCTTGAATTAGCTTTGATTTCTCACTTCACGTTGTTTTTAAATTTTTCCAATTTCCAAGAATATCCAAAATTACCCACTGCAAAAGCCTCCAAAAGGATATGTTAACCAAGGACCAAAACTTTGGTATTTTCTCGGACACGAGTGGAAGAATCACCGATACTTACCAGATTGAAAGGCCTAGGCTTTACACAGTTTTTGACAATGATGACTTTTCTGATATCCAAGACAACCAATTGGCCTACCAAAGAATCATGGATTTTGGACTTCACTCTATTGCTACTAAACCTACTATCCTCCCCTATGATGACATGGTCAAATGGATTTTGGAACATGTGAACCCCAAATACCATTCCTTCAAAGATAGTGCAGGGTCACAGCTAGCCAATTTCCATCCGGAGGTATTTACTAGGGCTTATAACCTTAAACCGGTTAGACAACCCCTCACAATAGAATTTTCCCAAGCCTCCAAGACTAGGTTCAATTTCGATGAAATGTTAACATCTTGGATGCAAAATCCTAGTAAATTCTCGCAGAGGACCGATGACCTTTACCCTATCACTTGGTTCAAAGAACCCTATTCCTTATTGGCGTCCATGTTATGCAAGCTATATGGCCTTCCTAATTTTTCTATGTTCAAGGATGAATGGGCTCCAGTAGTTCATCATGTTGTAGAAACTGGTGACTATTTCCCATGGGAATCCATCTAGTTATTAGAACTCAAAAAATCTATCCAATACTACCAAAAGGCCACTTCTAGAAAGAATCCCAATTTCTTCTTTCTGGCCTTCATTTTGGATGTATTTTGCATTGAGTTCCAATATCCTGATTTGGGATGGAACTAGACTTTACCAGCTCCCCCAATTCCCATTTATTATCAAAATTGTGAGATACTAACTATGCAGCTAGGTTCTATGATATATGTGAACATTTCCTCGGCAGCATCTATTTTTCAATCTTCAAAAAGGAAGCTCCTACATTTTTAGCTGAAGCCAAAAATTTCATTGCTACAATAGGAGATCGGTACGTTGGTGAGTATTTTTTGTATATCAGGATTTGGGGTGGCAACACTATTCACATGCTACCCAAGATTGTCCCTGACAGGTTGGTCCTAAAAGAAGTGGCTTTCTAGACTGTCACTAATGGGGTTTATAAGAAATTGGTTGGCCCTAAAAGAAAATGCTGGCCGAAATTCCCTTTGAACCTTGGATCATTGGTTATTCCAACTTCAACATGGGCTGTAGCACTGGGTGAATAGATAGTTTCCTTGAAGCTTGGATTTGTTATCAAGAGATGACATGATCCCAAGGGGTTCCTTGATTCTCGTTTTAAGCAATACCATATCAAAATTATTTATGCACATGAGGAACTTCCCAATGATTCCATTTACCGAGGTGTTGATACATTTTATGATGTCTTGGATAAAGCCAAAATAAAAGAAGATGAGCAAAGTCACATCTTGCAGCATCAAAAGGAACTTAAAGACAGGATTCAGAGTTACAGAGCAATGAAAATGGACCTTCTAGAGAAAATCAAAAGAGGCTAGAAAAGAAAAGAAAGCCCAAGAAACACAAGTTCCATCAGTGGAAACCCATCTAGATGGGGACAAAGGAAAGTGTCTAATGGTATATCTTCAAGAGGAAACAGTTGCTCAGCAGTTGAAATCCTTGATGCATACCTCAAAATAGTCAAAAGAGAAGCTAGCAATAATGACCTCTGTGCTGGACACTCAGGAAGTTGCAACTGCTTAGACTATTGCTGATATCCAGGTCACTACTTCAGTCACTCAACCAAATGATGATCAAGAAATGGCTGAGCAAAATCCATTTAAAAGACTGAAGGTGCAGGTTTCTTCCTCTCCAACTCCTACCATAAATTTGGATGATTCTGACTTACAAGAAGAAGTAATAGCCTCCACGCCTCTCACTATAGAGGTGGACCAAAATTTGAAATCATTCACATATTTACTAAATGGTGATAGTAAGAAATATTTTATCCATGTCCCTACATTTTCAAAATTTACTTCTTTTTCTAGCTCCTCGTCTTCAACATTGCTCCTTTCATCCATTCAGATTTTGTCTACTTTACCTGCTAGAGAATCCTTGTCCACTGCATTTTCTTAGTTGTATGAGGCTTTAACCTCTACATCTATATCTATCACATATTCTTCTGTGAAAACCCTCATGATGTAACCTGCCATTAAAGAAGCACCATTTTTTAAGATTCCTCTACACCTACCCTCAAGTACTATGTCATCATCATCTAATCTTGAAAATATATTGATTTTTTCCTCACCACTCTTAGCCATCAACACCCATTTCCCACCCTATGGAACTTCAACCCCACTCTTCTCTATAACCTCTAAGGTAGATGTTATTCAAAACATTTTTCCTTCTACAACTCACATAACTATTCTCATGCCCCCTCCTATCATCACTCAAACATACTCTTTGGTATCCACAGTGAGTGGGACTTCTGCATCCATTGAGCCAAGAGATGAGTTTGATGAAGACATTGTCATCTCTCTTAGGGATTATTATTATATAAATTCTAATAAAGAAGTGGTTAAAAATAGAAAAAAGAGGACTAGGGAGCAAAGTGGTATGGATGTATCTGTCACTAATCAAATAGTCTAGACTCAGTAATCCGGTGACCGACGGGTAGATGCAGCAAATATAGCTGTTGATTTCGGTGCATTCACAGGTACCAAGGTCCATGCTATTGACACCTTAAACAGGGAATTTGACAGGATAAAATAAGAGATAAGCAAGATGAAGGAAGATATTGAAAATACTAGAAGGAAAGATGAAGCTCATGTTTCTAATCTTATGAAGGAATATGAGAACAAGTATAATGAACTACAGGTCAAAAGTGGTTCTCTTTAGGTTGAGCTGCAAAATGAGAAGACTGCAAATGCTACCTTCACATAGAGGATAGCCTCACTTGAAAAGCAATGCGAAGATGCAACTGTAAGTGCAACTTCCTCTTCATTCTCCAAGTTTTCACAAGAGGAATTTAAAGAATTGGCTATCAAAACAAATCAGGAGCATTATGACTTAATAAGTGAGTTGTTCCAAACTATGGATGATATTTATGAAACTTGTATTGCTTTTGGTAAGATGTCTATTGTACTTGAGGATCAGGTAGAAAAGATAGAGAAATCATCCAAATATTATGATGCTATTGTAGATTGGAAAAGATATATGAAGGACAAGCTGGAAAACATTATTATCCTCAATAGTTTTCAGCTGAAAAATGTCACAACTGTACTAAGTGCTTGGCTGGACCTTAATGAGATGGTTGAAAATAATATCAAGAAAGCATAGCCCATGTGTGGAAGAAGGTGGTATGTTGTTGATGGTATCATGGAGACATTGTGTTTTCCAACAGTGGATATTATTGAGAACGCATGTCCACCCAGACTGATGATTGAGAAGGATGAATGCTGGCAAGATGAAGCAAAGGAGAAAATCTAGGGACTCGATCATATCACCATTGAAGACGTGGATCAGTTAATCAGACAACCTTTGTATATTGAGGGAAATATCCACATTTACATCCGCATCTAGCATAAGTTAGCTTAAAAAAAAATGGAAAATTATAAATGTGATGCTCTACATGGTCTAGAATCAGCTAACTATCCCAACATTGAGGAATTGTTAGGGATTTGGAAAAGATGGTGGGATTTCCTTGGATATTAGTTTTATTTAGATTTTTTGATCCCAATTTGATGGGAATATAATCCTTGTAATAATTAGTTAAAGCGTGGGTTTCACATGTAATAGGGACTTTTGGAAGGGAAAACTCTCGACAAGAGACTAGAGATAACTTTGTTTACTTGAGGTTTTGTTATTTTTTGCAAACA
>LPNX010044271.1:4187-41970 GCA_001517045.1 Pseudotsuga menziesii
GGGCTGGTACTCGCATGACACAAGGTCCAGAGATCCAATCCCACTACCACTATACCCCTAGGTGCCCCACACACCCCATAAGCACGGGACACGAGTAAAGCCGGGTGTGATTTGAACTCGTGACCTCCAATTTAGAACATGTGGCTTCATATCAAGTGAACCGCCAATGAGCCACACCCATGCGGCCTATGGGAGGAGCACACACACACACACACACACACACACACACACACACACACACACACACACACATATATATATATATATGCCTAGCATTGTTAAATCCATGGAAATATAAAAAAAATCATGTAATTTTTTCCTTTAAAAAATCTAAATTCAAATTACACATATAAAGATATTTATGCTAATATTTGTTTTCTACCCAAAAAATAACTTCAAATTACATAATGCATAGTAAAGTTGTTTTTTTTATTACATAATATAATGAAGTTGTTCTTTTTTTAATATATTTAAACCCTTTCCAACATTATCTTTAATATTCACTTCACATAGATATACTATATTGTTTTATAGCATATCATCTCAATTACTACACCATGAATGTAACTTTGTCCAATATGCATAATAAAGTTTTTCTTTTTATTACATAATGCATAGTGAAGTTGTTCCTTTTTTAATATATTTAAATTCTTTACGAAATTATCTTTATCATTCATTTCACATAGATATACTATATTTTTTTATAGTATCTCATCCCAATTACTACACCATGAATAAATGTAACTTTGTCCAATATTTTTAGTTTTATGTACGATCTACAATTTAAAATAAAGAAGTGTCACTTGAATACTTGAATACTACATGCAAGGACTATATATATATATATATATATATATATCCTCACCTAATATTAGAAATCATAAGCAAACAAAGAGATTCATGTAAATAATGCATAGTGAAGTTGTTCTTTTTATTTATATATCTGAATTATTTTCAATAATATATTTATCTTTCACTTTACATAGATAGCTATAATTTTCCCACAACATAATGCGTGGTGAAGTTGCTATTTTTTTAATATATTTAAATCCTTCCCAACATTATCTTTATCATTCACTTCACATAGATATACTATATATTTTTATAGTATATCTCATCCCAATAACTACACCATGAATGTAACTTTGTCCAATATGTATAGTAAAGATGTTCTTTTTATTACATAATGCATAGTGAAGTTTTCTTTTTTTTAAATATATTTAAATCCTTTATATCCTTTATAACATTATCTGTATCATCAGTTCACATGGATATACTATATTTTTTTTTATAGTATATCGCATCCCAATTACTACATCATGAATGTAATTTTGTCCAATATTCTTATATTTATGTACAATTTACAATTCAAGATGAAAATATCTAATCCCAATTACTACATCATGAATGTAACTTTGTCCAATATTCTTCGATTTATGTATAATATACAATTCAAGATGAACAAGTGTCACCTGCACTTGATGCACTTGATACATGGGAGGAGTTACATAATGCATAGAGTTGTTTTTTTAATACATAATGTATAGTAAAGTAGTTTTTTTAATTACATAATGTATACTAAAGTTGTTTTTTTTATATATTTAAATCATTTCTAACATTATATTTATCATTCACTTCACATAGATATACTATATTTTTTTATAGTATATATCATCCCAATTACTATACATGAATGTAACTTTGTCTAATTTTTTTTTAACAAGAACTAAGAATATATTGTATTAAATAAAAGGTTGCATGCAGCCAGGCTTACAAAAGAAGAGACAAAGCTCTGAAATTCAAATTGTTTGTAACAAAAATGCCTATGATGCTGAAAGTGTAAGCTAAAACCAAAGCATTATCGTTGTTCAAAAAAGTATGTTTAAGCCCTTCGAAGGGTAGATACATACATACTTGCCTAATACTAGAAGACAAAAAAAACATAAATTACCATAATACTAAGACTGTTGCTGCTACTTATCCAGTGGGGATTTTCTAGGATGGGCAATTGAGGTCTCCTCCATTATATGATCCCTTGAAGGAGAGGTTTGACAGTGGCTACACTGATTCATTCTCACTAACTTGTGCAGGTATTCCTTCATGTATCAAATGGTTCCCATAAGATCATAGAGATCTTTGTGGTTATCTTCAATCCCAGCATCACTGTTTCCCATTTGCTTGGACATCCACTTGAATTCTTCAGCTGTATAATTTCCTTCTTTTTCCCCCTACTCAAAACGTCGTAGATTCAACGAAGGTGATGCTTGATGTCCTTCAGCGACGCCTGCAAACCCTTCAGTGTTACCTTTTTATCGTTTCGATCCATATCTACAAAATAATTCAATCCTGCATGAACAGGAAAAGAAGTATGCACTTCCTGCGCATAGGGCCGGGTGACCTTCCCTTATCCTCAAGACTGAGAAGACCGAGAGCCGAGGAGTGCAAGAAATATACTGAGGGTGAAACTAACTCTGCACTGCGACTAGGATGATCCAAGAACTTAGATGGGGGATGAAGGTTATCGCCTTCCATTGTTCATGACATGCAACTAATCAGTCTGGTAGAGCTAGCCCTAGCATTAATAACCTTCACATGGGCGATGACGATGGAGGTGCATGTCTTCCAGCTGTTCGTCGGGAATAGTACGAGATGTCGGATGTAGTGAGGACACTGGTAATTGCAGGATTGAGGTAGAGGGGTGACGTCCACCATAGAGGAATGAGAATTGGAAGTTTCGAAGATAGAGGTGCTAGGCATTGGGACTAGGCAACCCAAGATCCCCCTTTGGGACCACCACATATTGAATTTACTTCTAAGGAACATAACTTGGAGTTGTTAAAATGCCATTCACCCTTGAGATAGTTGTTGGTCTCTTCTTGCTTAGTCTCTGCAACCTCTATTTGCTTTGGGAAATTGCTACACTCTAGAGAGAAGGATTTATATGATAATATTGTCAACCACCATCAAACGTTTGACTCCTCATAATCTATGATAGAGAAATGAAATAACTGGTAAATGTTGCCATGATTAAAAGATCAGAGCATAATTTTGTTTAGAGTCTCCATATGCCATACAAAAAATATATGGGCTATGTAAAACCCATTCATCCGCTTAAGGAAATGAAACTAAGGGTTAACTATTACTGTGAAAAACAAAAATAACTTGTTTAGATCCATTCCTATTCCCCATCAAGCACCTAACACCTCCATTGATCTTTCGACAGAATGATTGAACTCTCAACCTTATTATCCACAAGGAATACTCCAAAATTCATATAACAATAAAAAGTAACATTTCAGTAAGAAACAAAGAAGACATTCTCATAAATCAAAAATCTCATAAATAAAAAATCTTATAAAACAAAGTTGTTAGGATTATTAATCCTCCCTTGACCATATTGTCTATTAGATTATTTAGTATAACTTAGGAACCTTAATTAATTAATTGGGTCCACTAGTACCATTGGGTCCACTTGTCCTAATGGGGCCACATATACCAGACACTGGAGTGTGGGGAACATTGCTAGAGTTTAATTGCCACTTACTGCATGTGCATGCATCAGTTTGGGAACCTCCTAGACTAATCCCTACATTTTAGGAGCCACTGGGAGTTCCAACACCAACCTACTTCAGTTATTTGGAGTAGTACTAGTTAGTCTTAGTTAGCCCCCAGTTACATTCAATTACTTCACAATAAGTTAGTTAGCGCTAGAAATTCATGGTTGCATGGGGAGGAGAGATTTTCCTACCTACCACACTCATTTACACTGAGTTAACTAGCTGTAACTGATTGATTGAGTTGTTGGACATCAGGGAACTGATCTAATGGAATCCAATATTGTTTGGGAGACCATGAGTTAGAGATTTAGTTAGTTACAGTCAAGATCCACTTGGTAGATTTGAATTGCTCCCTAATGCATTCGAATTCTTCCTATTTGTAACCTATTGTAGATTGGATTTATTATTGTGAATGATACTATAAATTCCTGAGCAATACTTGTCTATTTCCTGTGTGGTTTGTTTTGTTCAGTTTGTATCTTCGTTCTCCATTTGCTACAAACATTATTAGAACTATCTGCTTGAAGATATAAATGGCATTCAAAGTCTAATATGGTCTCAGAGCCTTCTCAGGCAGGTTTCATCGTTGTTTCTCTCCAACATCAAAAGCAATTGGGTTTCCACAGAAGTCTCCTATGAAAATTTGCTAGCTCTGAATTTATTTAGAGCAATGGAGAGAGCGTGATGGACCCTGAAAACATGTTCATGTCAAGAGCAAATCCATGATTCTAACATCTCATATGTTTTAGTGTGTTATTGCAGTGAAATTACAGGTGCTACGTAGCTTGTGTGAAGTTTTTGCAGGAATACAACCTGAGCAATTATGAGCTCTCATACTCCTGAAACACGGATCCTCACAAATTCAAACTATATTGATTAGAGGATTGATATGAACCTGGCCTTACGCAAGCATGTCTATCACATGATCATCCATGGATGGGAGGCTGAACCTCATCAGCCAGTAGATCGAAACAAGTTTATGAACCGTTGTGATGAATCATTCGGGTACTTATGTACTTATATATCCAAATATCTCCTCTTCCACCTAGAAGGCTTGATAACTCTCAGAGAAGCCTGGGAGAAGCTTGATAGCTTGTTTAACAAACAAGATGAGATTTAGGGACACATTCTGGAGAATGAGTTGGTATCATTACATCCCAACAGTTTTGAATCTATTGAACAATTCTTTACTAAATTCAAGTCTCTAGTTATCCAATGCAGACAATGCAAAATAGAGCGAAAGGATGATCAGAATTTCCTTTCTATACTTAGCAAAGTAGGCCTTTAGTATTCTGTATTTGTTTCCATATTTTATTCCAAGTGGGAAAGCTTTCCTGATTGGAAAATTCCTTCATTAGATTCTTTTTCTGAGTCCTTAATCAAGGAGCAAGACAAGTTGATTCGAACAGGAGTCATCAAGACCTCCAATGATCAAGATCTCCTAGTTACTAACTCTTCCAAAGCATAAGAAAAGGGGAAAGAAAAGAAGAAGGAGCCAAAAGTAGTTGATTCGAATCAGCAAACTTTCGAAAGGGCCTTCTGCTCTAAGAGGAAAAAGAAGACCATCCAGAAGACTCGTGCGTGAAGAATACCATCGACCAGATGAAATCTCTATGTGTACAGAAAAATATTGCCCTTCCACAAAGGGCAGTGATGTCAGATGAGGAAGAGCAGACTAAAGAAGATGAGATATGATTGCATGCAAGCCTTTCTTCGTCGAAGGCTTATGTGATAGATTCTGGAGCATCCAACCACATGGTTGCTTTCAGGAAATCCTTCGTCACTTTCCCTCTATCGGGAGGACCTACCAGTCATATGGGAGATAACTCTAAAATCATATATGTTGAGAGAGGTTCAGATAAAATCCAGCATGATGATTTCATGCCCTCTCCTATAGAAAATCAAATTGTTGAAGATGAAGAAGAAGTAGATTTTTCCCTACAGTCAATTCGAATGGAAGAAAGTCTCCTTGAAGTGACTCCTTCACCTGTTGCTCCAAAAGTGTATGAGATCTCTGATATCTCATCTCCTCACATGGATTATCCAGAAGAAGACATTTGAATATCTGTTTGTGAAGAAAAACACTCCTTCTATTCTTTGAAAAAACTCTCCAGTAATTCTTTAAATTTTGTGCATAGTTTACCGGTGACTGTTTCAGAAACGGTAGAGGAATTTGATTTCTCTATCTATAATAATGTTGCTAGTGTGAATATAAGTAACCATTGATATTATGGAAATAATATCAGATTATAAGAGTGATCCATTCACTCACATTAATCTAGAGCTTCCAGTAAATTCCTATAGGATTGCATGCACTGAAAATCAGAATTTTGAAGAAGGAGAAAATTGTGCTTCTACCGTCTCGGTGGAGCAAAGTTTTGGATCTGATATGGATATATTTGGATCGGGTTTAGTTTTTGATCTGATAATATTCGATTCAGGTTTTAATATCCAAGGGCTTTCAGTATTTCTTGTAGCTTCTCTCATCAATTTTGGTGTGAAAAATCAAGTACCGCAAGTCTCCTTCAAAACTGCTGCTGGGGATTTGATTTCATTCCACACTTTTGGATCTGATATGGAATTATTTGGATCTGGTATGATCTTATTTATATCTGATATGATATTATTTGGTAAAAATTTTAAGATTCAAGAGCTTCAGTATTGCTTGTAACTGGTTTCATCAATTTTGGTGTGACAAATCAAGCACTGCAAGTCTCCTTAAATTTTGTTGTTGAGGATTTGATGTTAGTTCTATTTTATGAGGTTGCTGATATTAGATTTTTTGAATTATTGGTTATTTCTGAAGATATATCATATTATGGAGCTCAAGCATTCACTCTCCACAGTCCCAGGGCTTCTCCTCCTATCACATGCTCATCTCCTAACAGAACTACTAAAGTTGGAGACAGCCTGCTTCATCCTGGACACTTGCTCCTAACTCTTGGGGCTGATTTTACCAGTCATGGTTTTCTGTTCAAGGCTGAAATAGAGTCATTTTATTGGGTTTTACTCACATGGTTTGAATTCCCAAGAACCTTTGCTCTCTCATCAGTTGATTTCAGCTGCTCTACATGGGTCCAGTTTTAATCGTGCATCTGTTTATTTTCTGATTCAATTGAGTATATTGTTCTTCTTTCAAAGAAGAATAGTCCTCCATAAATAATCATTTGTTTGGATCTAGAGGTTCACCTGCATAGAAGAACCAAGATGCTGTTGCAAATGGAAGCAAAAATTTTAACAAATTTTTATTCAAAATTTGTATTTCTGCTTATTTTGACGGGGGGTTTTCCCATGAGGTTTTCCCCTATTTCCTCGGTTATATTAAGCAGCATTTTTTTTAGATTGTATTTGGGTGACCTATGTTCTTTTTACTAGGGCCCACACTTGTCCAAGTTAGGATTTAGGTGGGGTGTTAGGATTATTAATCCTCCCTTGACCATATTGTCTATTAATAGATTATTTGGCCTAACTTAGGAACCCTAATTAAATAATTGGGTCCACTAGTACCATTGGGTCCACTTGGCCTAATGGGGCCACATGTACTAGTCACTAGAGTGTGGGGAACACTGCTAGAGGTTAACTGCCACTTACTGCATGTGCATGCATCAGTTTGGGCACCTCTTATACTAATCCCTACATTTTAGGATCCACTAGGAGTCTCGACACCAACCTAATTCAGTTAGTTGGAGTAGTCCTAGTTAGTCTTAGTTAGACCCCATTTACATTTAGTTACATCACAATTAGTTAGCTAGCATTATAAATACATGGATAATGCATGGCTACATGGGGAGGAGAGATTTTCCTACCTACCACACTCAGTTGCACTAAGTTAACTACCTGTAACTGATTGATTGAGTTGTTGGACATCAGGGAGTTGATCTATTGGACTTCGATATTAATTGGGAGACCATGAGTTAGAGATTCAGTTAGTTACAGTCAAGATCCACTTGCTAGATTCAAATTGATCCCTAATGCATTTGAATTCTTCCTATTTGTAACCTATTATACAGTGGATTTATTATTATGAATGATACTGTAAATTCCTGAGCAATACTTGTCTATTTCTTGTGTGGTTTGTTTTGTTCAGTTTGTATCTTCATTCTCCATTTGCTACAAACATTATTAGAACTATTTTCTTGGAAATCTAAATGGCATTCAAATTCTAATAAAAGTAACGTGAAGATGCATCTTTCTACAGATGAAATATTGAGACCATGTGCCTCTTCACATCTTTCTCTAGATGAAATAATGATACCATGCGTCCTCCGTCAAAGAAACCTTAAGCAGAGATCGAGATGGAAAACCCTACCTCGTCCTGCAGAAAAAACGAAGTGAAATTAATGGTCAATTTATTTAACCCTGAATGTAGAAATGGTTTTTGAAGAGCAAGGGTTTTCAATGGAACGCCACTCATTCATCCATACTTCCACGAGTTAAGATGGATGAAAAAATAGTTACCGAGTGAGTTCTTGCATATGAAAGCAGCCGCATGATTTATCGCTGAAGGCATAAACGGTTTCTACCACTGTTCTTGATTAACTAAACCATTCCTCCCTTACGTTAAACAATTTATCCCTTAAACTATTCATTATCCTTAACAAAAATCAGACGACGATTGAAATGATCCAGACTTTACACTTGTCATGCCAATGTTGATCTTGATGATCTGCTCGCTCAAGTCCAAATCCCAAATATGAGATTTATGCATAATGTTGTTTAATCAATAATGCAACATTCATTGTTTAGGAAATTTTATTTTGCATTGTGAAGTATGGCGATGTATTTCACTAAAGTATACCATGGTAAACTATGGTAAACTTAATGTCAAGCATGGTTAAATAAATTCAATCACGATTAACTAAAATGAAGCCTTAGTCAATGTTGTCAACCATGGTTAACTTTGGCCAAATTATAGTAAAGCTTGGTTCACCAAAGTCATCCATGGTTCTCTATTGTGTCTAATATATGTCGACACAACAAAATATGTGACACATTAATAATGTGACATTCAACGTTTATAAAGGGTTATGTTCCATTACGAAGCTCATCAAGGGTTATGTCACATTGCGATATTGTTCAAGGGTTTTGCTGCGTTGCAACAATACCCAAGATGTGACACATTAATAATGTGACATTCAATGTTAAGGAAATTTCATTTCACATCGTGAAGTATGGACACATGGCTTACTAAAGTCAACCATGTATAACTATGGTCAAACTAAAGTAAAACATGGTTAACCAAAGTCAACTATAGTTAATTAATGTCAATCCTTACTCACTAAAGTCAAACCTGGTTGACTTTGATAAAACTAAAGGCAAGTATGATTGACCTAGGTACACCATTGTTAATTACAATGTCTAATATATGTCAACACAACCAAATATGTGACACATTAATACTGTGAAATTTGGGGTTCATTGGGGGTTATGTCGCACTGTGATTTTTTTCAAGGGTTACAATTTCATTGTGATGTTCATTTAGTGTTATGTCACATTTCGACATTAGTCAAGGGTGATGCCGCATTACGACAATGCCCAATATGTGACACATTAATAATGTGACATTTGATGTTCCAGAAATTTCATGTTGCATTGTGAAGTATGGCCATGTGGTTCGGTAAAATCAACCATGGTTAACAATGGCCAATTAAAGTTAAGCATGGTTAACCAAAGTGAACCACAATTAACTAAACTCAAGCCTTAGTTTGTAAATTCAACCATGTTTGAATTTAGTGAAGCTAAATTCAAGCATGGTTGACCAAAGTCAGCCATGGTTCTCTATAGTCTTCGATATATGCTTACAGAACCAAATATGTGACACATTAATAATGTGGCATTCGATGTTTATCAAGGGTTGTGTTCCATTAAGGGTTATGCTACATTGCAACATTCATCAATGGTTATTTACATTATGATGTTCATTAATTTTTATGTCACCTTGGAACATTGGTCAAGGGTTATGTCGCATTGCGAAAATGCCCAATATGTGACACATTAATAATGTGACATTCATTGTTTAGGAAATTTCATGTCGTAGTGTGAAGTATGGCCATGTGGTTTACTAAAGTCTACCATGGTAAACAATGTTCAACTTAATGTCAAGCATGGTTAACTAAATTCAACCACAATTACCTAAAGTGAATCCTTAGTCACTGTTGTCAACCATGGTTAACTTTGGCCAAATTAAAGTCAAGCATGGTATCCCAAAGTCAGCCATAGTTCACTATGGTGTCTAATATATGTCGAAACAACAAAATATGTGACACATTAATAATGAGAAATTCATTGTTTATCAAGGGTTATGTTCCATTACGATGCTCATCAATGGTTATGTCAAATTGCGACATTGGTCAAGGGTTTTGCTGCGTTGCAACAATACCCAAGATGTGACACAATAATAATGTGACATTCGATGTTAAGGAAATTTCACATCACATTGTGAAGTATGGCCACATGGATTACTAATTAATGTGTCCATAATTAATGTGAAGTATGGACACATTAATAAGTAAGGCTTGACTTGCCACATTGTGAAGTATGGACACATTAATAATCTGGCATTCAATGTTTATCAAGGGTTTCGTTCCATTAAGGGTTATGCTAGAGTTGCAACATTCATCAAGGGTTATTTTGCATTGCGATAATGCCCAATATGTGACACATTAATAATGTGACATTTGGCATTCATCAAGGGTTATGTCCCATTGTGATGATTATCAAGGGTTGTGTTGCATTGTGATGTTCATTGAGTATTATGTCACAATGCGAAATTGGTCAAGGGTTACGTCACATAGCGATAATGCCTAATATGCGACACATTAATAATGTGAGTTTACATGTTGAGGAAATTTCATGTAGCATTGTGAAGTATGGCCATGTGGTTCACTAAAGTCTACCATGGTTAACTATTGTCAAATTAAAATAAAGCATGAATAACCAAAGTCAATCCTTAGTCGTTAAATTCAACCATGGTTGACTTTGGCCAAACTAAAGTCAAGCATGGTTTATGAAAGTCATCCAAGGTTCGTTATAGTGTTCGATATATGTCGACACAACCAAATATTCAACACATTAATAATGTGACATACGGTAGTTATTAAGGGTTATGTCACATTGTGACATTTATCAAGGGTTATCTTTCATTATACCTTCATCAAGGGTTATGTCACATTGCGACATTGGTCAAGGGTTATGTTGCACTACAACAATGCCCAAGATGTGACATTCGATGTTAAGGAAATTTCATGTCACATTATGAAGTATGGCCATGTGGTTTAATGAAGTCAACCATGGTTAACTATGATCAAACTAAATTCAAATATGGTTAGTTAAACTCAACTATAGTTAATTAAAGTCAATCCTTACTCGATAAATTCAAGCATGGTTGACATTGACAAAACTAAAGTCAAGCATGGTTGACAAAACTACACCATGGTTCGTTACAGTCACCATGGTTTCAATGTTCAGGAAATTTCATCCTGCATTGTGAATTATGGCCATGTGGTTTACTAAAGTCAACCATGGTTAGCTATGGTGAAAGTAAAGTCAAGCATGGTTGAAATTTTCCAGACTATTGTCAAGCATGGTTGACCAAATTCAGCTATGGTTAGCTACAGTTTATGATATATGCCGACACAAACAAATATGTGACAAATTAATAATGTGACATTCGATGTTCATCAAGGTTTATGTCAAATTTTGAGGTTTATGAATGGTTAACCAATTTAGCAATGCAATATAACACCCAATAAATGCCACAATGCAACACAACCCTTGATAAACGTCACAATTCGACATAACAATAATGCCTAATATGTGACACATTAATAATGTGAGATTATATGTTGAGGCCAAGCAGACACTTGCTTTTGCAGGTGAAAACATTGGAAATCCTGATGATCCAAGAAGAACACGGTCCGATTTCCAAAGAGAAGGTATTGCACTCTCTTTTCATGATGCTTTGCTAAAATTGTTATTTAATGATAAGTTCAGATCCTAAGTCTTACTACCATGATTGGAAATATCCAAGATGACAAGCTTCCATGGACAAAGAATTTGATTCTCTTTGAAAAAATGCCACTTGGGAGCTAGTTTCTCTTCCACCTGGGAGGAAATTAGTTCAATGCAAGTGGGTGTTTGGAACAAAGGTTGCTGCTGATGGAAGAACCTGCAAATATAAGGCAAGGCTAGTAGCAAAAGGTTCTCCCAGGTCCAAGGAGTGTACTATCATGAGACCTTTGCACCAGTTGCAAAAATGGACTCCATCCACCTAGTTTTGGCAATTGCAACATCCAAACACTGGGAAGTGCATCATATGAATGTTACGAGTTCCTTTCTGCCTGGAGATATTCATGAGGAGATATACATAAATCAGCCTGAGGGCTACAATTCAGATCCATATTTGGTTTGCAAACTAAAGAAGTCACTATATGGGCTAAAACAGGCCCCTGCAAGATCATGGTATCCCAGGAATGATGCCTTCCTTCTTTCGCAAAAATTTCAAAGGTGTAAATCTGATCTGAATGTTTATCTATGAAAATATGATAGTCATTTACTTATCATTGTTTTATATGTTGATGATCTCTTGATTACTGGTAGCACACTTGCTTCCATTTCATTCATTAAAACTGCCCTCCATGATGCATTTGAGATGAGCGATTTAGGGCTCTTTAAGCAATTTATGGGACTTGAAATTGCACAAAATTTTGATGGGATAATGGTCACTCAGTATAAATAAATATCAAACCCGTTAGTTAAGTTTAACATGGATGAATGTAAGGCTGCTCCATTCCCTTTCATTTCAGGGATCAGCCTTGAAGAAGGAAAAAGCACTCCACCCATGGATTGCACAATCTACCGCCAACTGATTGGTAGGTTTATTTACTTGACACATTCTTGGCCTGATATCTGTTATGTTGTGAATGTTGTATCAAGATACATGCATGATATTCATTGGAAGGCAACCAAGAGGATCCTCTAGTATATACAGGGCACCAGGACCTACGACATTCACTATGTTGCAGATTCTAAGCTAGAGTTGGTTGGCTACATAGATTCAAATTGGGCGGGAGATTCTATTGATTGGAAGTATACCTAAAGATATGTATTCATGTTTGGTGGTGGCCCCATTTGTTGTTATAGCAAAAATAATGTCGCCATTGCATTGTCTTCAGCAAAGGCCGAGTACAGAGGAGTAGTGACTGCTTGCATCCAAGCTGTTTGGTTGCAAGGCATTCTTTCAGAGTTTGATTTTGGTAGTGCTTTGTCCACTGTCATATTTTGTGACAATCGAAGTGTTATTAAGATCTCCATAGATCCAGTTACCAGGTAGAGGACCAAACATGTAGAGATACACATGCACTACATCAGAGAGTTGGTGCATGACAAGACCATTGTTCTGTAGTACTACCCTATTGATGAGCAGATTACAGACATCTTCACCAAGATATTTTCAGAGAAGAAGTTCACTTACCTCCATTCACTATTGTGGGTGAGTTCATCAGGGTGATTAGATTACTTATCGAGTGCTCATCTTGAGGGGGGGGGTTTCCCACTGTGTTTTCCCTCTTTCCTCACTTAGATTTATTTTTTAGCATTGTTTGAGTTACCTTTTTGTACAGGGTCACCTATGGCCTTTGTTTTTGGGGCCCTAGTGTTTCATGCATTTTATTTTTACTCCTTCTAAGTATAGCTTAAGGGGGGTGTTGGAGTCATTTACCCAACATGCACACTTATCTGGTCAATTTTGGCCTATTTACCCACTATCGTAAGTTTAATTGACTTACTTGGCATCAGATGAGCACACTATGACATCATCATGAGCACACCAATTCCCTCCTTCAGTCAAGGAGGCCAACTAAGCCTTCTCCTTCATTTAGGGAGACTAACTGGGCTTCCTCCTTCAAAGAGGGATCAATTTTGGGGTGATCTGAGTGTCATAAATGCACCTAATTGCTAATTGATTGTTGTTTCACCTAACAATCAGTTAAGCTGAGTTGTAAAGGTGCCTCCATTCATTATTTTATTACTTTTGGCCAATATTTATGAACTGGAGACAACTAGGGCGCCTCCAACCACTTATGATGACAAGTGGCACTTCAGTTAACTCCATCGGAGCTACTTGGAGTTATGGATGTGCTACCTCCTTGAGTTGGACATGCAGTTACAAGTGATGAGTCACTTTTAGTTAGACTCAGTCATCTATTGCACTCCGATTCAGTTAGAACTTAGTGTGAGATTCAGTTATGGATTAGATCAGTGGTTAACTAAGTGTGCCAATTGTGGTTGACATTTAGTTAAGCTACACCCATCCATGCAATTCGAATGACCTCCTTGAGTATTTGAATTGTCGTGGAATTCATGCATTCTACATGACATTGTATTGTACTATCATTCCATTATTGATTATACAGGGTCTGCAAACTCTTATTACACTACTGTTACACCATTTTCATGTCTAATTTGTATTGAATCACTTGCAGACTTTGTTTTAGTCCCTAGATTACTGTGACAGAATTAATATGGTATCATAGCTCACGGTGGGACAAATCTCATTCTCTTCAAAAACATGGTTTTTGATAGATCTTGCATGAAAAATTGAGCAAAAGCTCAAATTCCATCACTACACCAGAAGCAGAAGGTTTACCACTTAATACCCCAAGTTAAGGAATATTTTATCAAGCTTTCTTGATCAATTATGCTAGGTGTGATGAAAACCTGAAATGTGCAGGTTGTTCGACCTTACAGTGACTTTATTATGTTGATTTGCAGATTTTATAGGTTCACTACATTCACTACAATAGTTGGATATGGCTTCTTCCATAGATCTTTTGACTCCTTTCAATTATCACCAATGGAAAGGGGACATGGAGATCCAGCTACGTGCCAAAGGACTCTACCAAGTCACTATGGATACAGAATAATATCCTAACCATGTTGCGCACAAGGCTAGATTTTGGAACAAGATGGATGAAGCCTATGGGTTCTTGTGTCTCTCTATCTCGAGGGATCTTCTATTCCACCTCTTGGGATTGAAGACTCCAAAATATATTTGGGACCACCTTGCCTCCCTGTATGGAAACTAGGATGATTTGAGGGTTTATCAGCTTGAAAACAAGTTGATGTCCCTTCAACCTAGCAATTTCGAGACCCCTAATGTATTTTTCACAAAATTCAGGCATCTAGTCCTTCTATTGAAGCAGTGTGAGGTGAATAAGGAGGATGATCAGCTCATCCTTGCCATTCTCTCAAAACTTGGAGCCTACTATTCAGTATTTATTTCTAATTTTCGTGATGGGAAGCTCACAACCCCAGGATGGAAGATGCCTACACTCAATGCCTTCATTGAGTCCCTAACAGAAGAGCATGATAAGCTTGGCTATATGGGGATCATCATATCCTCCCGTGATCAATCCCTTCTTGCCTAGGGGCCCAAGGATCTGAAGGGTAAAGGGAAGCAGCAGAAGAATGAAAAAACTAAATTCAAAGCTCCAAATTCTAAAGTTCAAAACCAACAACAAGAAGAGCCTTCCAGCTTAAAGAAACACAAGAACAAAGGAAATCACGGGAAAGAGAAAGTCAAGTGTTCATACTACGGGAATGGTTTCCACCCTGAACATGCCTGCATGAAGAAGAAACTTGATAAAGCTACTTCTCTCCTCAATAGAAATAACATCAATCTTCCGGAATTCTTTCGGAGGAAAGACAATCAAAATCGGGAATACCAGCAAGAAAGGGGACATGTTCTCATGGAAAGTACCCCGAAGTCCAAAGCTCTCATCATAGAATCTGGAGCTTCGAATCACATGATGGAAAGTAGATACTCCTTCTCTTCTCTAGACACCGAAAAAAACATTCCCATCCACATGGGATATGACTCGACCATCATATCGAAAGGATAAGGTACAATAAATCTTGAACATGGCTCTTTTTTCAATGTTCTGTATGTACCCTCTCTGGCATCTGACCTCCTGAGTGTTTATCAAATGACTCATAATGGATTTTCCAAGAGAGTAACCTTCAGCCCCAATGATGTGGAAATCACTGATATTTCATATGGGAAACTTGTTGCAAAAGGATTTGAAAACCATCATGCAAAAGCCTATGATTTTTCCCATTTTGTGGCGGATGCAAAGCCCACCGCTCTTTTGAATCATGGAAATGAGGTCAGTAGACTATGGCATGAGAGATTCGGCCATCTAAACTTCAAATACTTGCATAAATTATAGAAAAATTCCATGGTTGAAGGCCTCCCGGTCATCAAAGCTACCACTGGAATTGCAAAGGCTTTATTTTGGGCAAGCATCTTGAGCATAAGTTTGATAGGGGGAAGGCAAGCCGAGCATCAGAAATCTTGGGCTGATTCATTCTGATATCAGCATACCAATTCCCACCACGTCTTTGAATGGATCTCGGTATGTTCTCACTTTCATGGATGATTTTTCTAGATATACATGGGCCTTCTTCATCAAGAAAAAGTCAGAAGTCTTAGAAAAATTCATTGAATTGAAAGCACTGCTTGAGAATGCATCTGAGAAAAATATCAAATAATTGAGATATGTTAATGGAGGGGAATATGTTAGTAATGAGTTTTTGCAACTATGTTTCGATAGTGGCATTTAGATCCAACATTCAGTTACCTACACCCCCCAGTAGAACGGTGTAGCGGAGAGAAAGAACCGCTTTCTTAAGGAGATGACCACATGCATGCTTGAAGCTAAGAGCTTGGAAAAAAAATTATGGGCGAAGGCCATGAATGTTGTTGTATACATTCAAAATAGAGTGCCTCACTCATCCATGAAAGGGAAGAACCCTTTCAAATCCTACTTTGGACACAAGCCGGATGTGTCGAATTCCAGGGTGTTTGGGTCCGTTGCATGGGCCCGAATTCTGCATGATAAGAGGAAAGATTTGTAACCGCAAAGTATTGAATGCCTGTTTATTGGATATCTAGAAGAATCTAAAGGATTCAAGTTGCTGAATATCAAAACAAAAGAATTTTTCATTAAAAGAAGTGTCTGGTTCAATGAGCATCTTCAAGAGGTAGAGCTAGTGAAGGAGAAAACTATTGATTTTCCTTCCTATTCTGCTGAATATTTGGATGAGGAAATTGGGAGTGATGACTCTGATTTTGTACCTCTGATATCTGATATCAGAGGTACAAAACCCAATAAAGAGATGTATCAAAAAACACCAATTCCACATGATGGTCAAAACCCAACAAAGAGACGTATCAAAAAACACCAATTCCGACAAGACCAACATAGTCAAAACCCCATGAAGAAATTAACTGAGTTCCAAAAAGACAGTGGAGCTAGTGTATTGCTAGTCCAAACATCAAGAAACTAGTACTCGAAGGAACCCTAAACCAGAGAAAGACAAAGGAGAGATATACGACCCCTATTCTCACTTTTTTTATGTGGCTGGTACTAAGCCCTTGAGTAAGGGACGGGCTCCATACTATCGAGAGTTTGAGGACCATACATGGTCAGTAAACCAAACCCAATAATAAAATCAGACAAAGATGGGAGACCCACAAATGCCGGAGACAGACACCAGTAAACCAAACCCAAGAAGTAAACTAGATAGAGATGGGAGACCCACATATGCCAAAAATAGACACATGGTCAGATGACAAAGTCAGTGATATATATCCACCAGGCTCAGAGGTAGGCACCAATAGACAGATATCACAATCCAAGAAGAACAAATAAGACAAATAAAGAAAGAATCAGAAATATGTGGCCTCGACAAACCACAGACTGAGGTGTAGGGACCACAAAAAAACCAAGTAAGAACAAAGGAGTTGTAGAAAACAAAGTACCCAATGAGAGTCAGGTGGAACCTACCAGTAGTGTGCAGTACTCATTGGGAGCCCAAAAAACGTTGAGATAACCCAAAGTAAGGATTTGAGAAATGGGAGTGCATTTGTCGAGAAACTACCATGGCAGCAGCTAGGGTTTGCTACTTAAAGGATATTAGAGAAACATAAGTGAAAAAGGTTTGAGGAGCTCTACATGTGTTAAAGCCTTCATGTCTTAAAACAAATACTTTTCTCACATTCTTTCAAAATGAAATAGGATGCTCACCTAAACTCCGCGTTCAGAGCCTAATAGATCACTGACAAGGCCATTACTTTATACACATTACTAATTAGGATAGGGTCCTAGGACTGTCCGATAGCCCAATGAAAATTTGAAATCTGTCGCTATGATGGAGACCTCCACCACTAGTACTGGTGCAGGGATGGTCGACCTCAGCTATCCCAACCAGCACCTCCAAGATCTAGTGGCTCCTACACTTAGTAGGACCACCAAATTTATCCCTCGGCCAACTTCTAAGCTAAAATTGTCGCTCGCGATTCTGACCCTGAAACAGGATTTCCGCAACAGGCTTTCCACATGTGGGATGCGAGATGTGCGATTAACTCTTCAAATTTGCTCCCCCACAACTTTCATCCTGCAATAGGCTTTCCTCCTGTGGGTTGCGGGATCCTTGACCAACCTTCTAAAATTGCCTCCTCGCGACGTTCGTTCCACAATTTTTCCAACCGTTCGGTCTTTGTCTGCGTTCTTAATCTCCACCGTTCATTTTCTGCAAAAAAACTGGTTAAGGCAGAAAACCTAAGTGTTATGCTGATTGATCATAGAATCAATCAATCCATCCTGCAATCTCTAAGATTAGTTTTCCTAACTCTTCTATGCATGCATTTACAAACTATCCCAACTATTCAAGCAACAGTTTCATGTGCGGATCATCGATTTTACAGAAATACGCAATTGTTCAGGGAAAACGTCGAGATCATCTCTTCATAGATTCATAGTTCAAAATAGTAAATGCATCTAGGCTAAATACACTATAAGCACACAACTAATTTTCTAATTAAGCAAACACACAAACACACAACTCAACCCTCTTTTTCAGTCTGTTCAAAATATTAACAAGCAGAATCAGACGTAGGTCTGTCCGTGTCTCTGCAAACTCGAAATCCTAATGCTGAAGAGCATAACCCTTCCTCCCTTTCTATTCTATCTATTTAACCTAAACTATGACCTCCTCTACTAAGTGGTCCTACAACTGAAAACAAACAACTCCAAATGATAATGAAAATGTCCCTGTCTCAAACAAAAAGTTAGATGCTTGATCTCCATGCAGGGAGTCATGATATGCAATCCCTCCTACGGCTAAGAAACTCTGACTCAGTAAAATAAACAAATCAAAATATGCCATAGCATGTGACCAACTCATCACATTTCTAGCATGCCATGATGCTCCTGCATCAAGTACTCTCATGTTTTTTCGTTTGATGGGTTGGAAAAGAACACAACATGAGGTTAGACTCGAGAGACTATTCACTTCGTGGTCCCACAACTGTTTCTTGCTTGAAGAGTTTTCTCATTATTTCACCACCTACTTCTTTAGTCATTTGATTTAGTCTCGCTGACCACCCATGATTTTAATAATTAGATGTATATGTTCTCTTCAAGGACATAATTATTACTTTATACTCATTCCGGTGGCAGTATGCTTTTAATAATCAAATTTGGAAATTTGAGATACCAGTTAATGCGATAAGGAATTTACAAGGAAACAAGCTTCAACAAAAAGTCTACAAATTTTCTCACTTACTTTTCTTTACCAACAAACTATTCAAATGCATATTAAATTACGAGCGTGGAGATCTACCACAAAGCTTCTTTTTAAAGTGGTGCAGGGACCGGTGGCAAACTGGCACATCGAATCTTTACTTTTTCTTGTACTCCTAATGGGTTCCAGCGTGCACCAGTTACCATTGTGTGCCAATTACTAGCTGTCCCTCATTACTATATTGTTTTGGAAAGCAAATGTGTGTGCTATAGAGTATATTTAGATCACTTTGGGAGGGAGAAGAAATCCTTGTTCACTTAATCTATCCATCTATGCTTCAATTTCAAGTCGTTCTTGTATTTGTGAACTTCAATGGCAAACGTGCCAAATCCATTAGTCGATACCCCTCCACATCTGGTGATTACACTAGCCGCTACTATGATATGTTTATCAATCATCGTAGCCCGAACCTGAAAAACATGTTCGCAAGCTACCTTTATCATTGCCTTCTTTCACATGGACTGCGACCTTTTCTGAAAAAGGAAGAATCGTAGAAGGGAGAGTTGTTAACTCCTCCGATTGAAGGTGCCTTCATATCCGTGTTTGTCCATATCACTATTTTCTCCCCTGGATATGCAGAGTCAAGTTGGTGTCTTGATGAGCTTGTTCTTATACGCAATTCCAGGGTGATTATTATCTCGGTATTTTACAATGTAAAGCCTCATGAAGTTCGATGGCAGAAGGGGCGTTATGCTGAAGCCTTCACTAGTCATGAACAGAAAGGCATATACGACCCCTAAACACTTGAAAAGTGGAAAGAAGCCCTCTCTCATGTTTTGTACAGAATCATAATTGGTTTTGAGCTCAAGGCTTACAATGGGTAAGACTATGTTTCATCTTTTCATTTATATAGTTAATTTTTTCTTATTAAATTATAGCCTATCCTAGTATCTTGAATGGAATATATATATAAGGTTTCATAAATGAAAATTTTATTTAATTTTTGAAGTCTTACCAAATAATTTAGTAACATATTATTTTATCTTTTACACAATTAAAAATAAAATAAAATGGTTTCAATGTGAAATTAATCGTGTTCGCTTATCTGAGGTTGTAAATCGTTTTGACAAGAAATATAGGTGACAAAATGGTACAAAACATATAAGGTTTAGTTTACACCATATTAATATTAATGAACACATCTCCACGCCTAACCTGTCATATGCTGAAAGTACCCATCACCTATGGTGAATTCATTTCCATCTAAATTTGTAGGATGTTGAAAGTACATATCACTTGGTGTCACCTAGGTTTTGAATGCAATCCTCCATGGGATTGAGGGCTTCCCCCACCTTAAATACTATGTGCTTTCAATGCTCAATTTTGTGCCTTTCCCTATTATGCTCTACTTCTTCCTCTTGGGAGCTAGTAGAATTGTTGAGTGTTGGAGGAGTTTGAGGAATGAACTCAACACCAAGGTATCACCCTAAAATATTCAGTTTTGAATTCATGAGATTGGATTCAACGGTCACTTTTGCAAGTAGTTGTAGTTCCTCCTTCAAGCTATCCAACTCTTTCTGGTAATCAACTAGAATATTAATCCAGACTAACAAGATTTTGTTCATCCAGGACCGAGAATCACCTAGGTCTAGAATCCAGTTCACCAAGGCTTTGATTTTGTCTACCTATTGAAAAACTTTAGTGTCATACCATAACCTCCTTTCCACCAGTTCTATTTCAATTTTGAAGGAATGGGGGATGTTATCTCTGTAGTAATTGGCTACTATTACTAATCTTAGCTATTCTCTACTAGACTTTTGAAGCTGAGGGTTGGCTTGTCTATTCCCCTTGTCCCGTGCCTCTGGTTTCTATTAACTGAGGCAATTCTTGAGCATTCTCAACAATGGGGATGATGTTTATGAAAAATTAGGCAGAGTAAATATTTTAATTTCCCCATTTTGTAATGACTATGAAATGTGGCAAATCTTAGAAGAGTAAGGTGTCAAATTTGGTGGTCTCTGTCACTGTCATTATGTGTGCCACTGCCGAAAGTTAATGTTCATAGTGATCTGGTATATGGTGGCTATCAGTTTGTACTGGTGATCTAGTCTTGAATTTTGACAACTAAATGAATTCTAATATAATATGTTCTTGTTTTTTTTCATGAAATATAAACACAAATTACTTTATAACTTTAGGTATGCTCCCTTTTAGATTGAAATGAGAGTTCTCTTGGTTGTGTTTTTTTCCCTTTTTTTATCTTACTTTAAACATCTCCGTCTGTACAGTTATTAATTGATATTAATGTTTTTTTTTCCTGACTTATCTAAGTTATGTATAGTTTTTTCCTAACTTGTCTATGTACAGTTGTTGACCAATCTTATTATTATTTTTCTTACCTAATTAAGTTTTATATAGTTATGAACCATCTTAATATTTATTGTTTATTTTTAGCAAAATAATAAATGAATAGATATTTCAAGTATATGCCTTATGTAGTATTACCTTGCAACCTTAAAAATATTAATAAAAAAACCTAAAAATATTAAATAAGTTTAAATTAAATAGAAATTCTAAAAAAATATAGATTTAAACTATATAAAATATCTTAAGCTTCTAGGTATAATTAAATAGCCAACGTTTTAGGAAAAAAATACAAAAATACAAAAATACATGTAGATTTAAATTATATAACAAACTTAAGATAATAAACACCCATAATCAAAATAAACACCCTATAATAAACACCCATAAAAACACTCATATAATAAACAACCTATAATAAACACCCATAATCAAATTACAAAAGAAATTGCTCATAAATACTAATTTATGTGCCGACATGTGGTGCCACCTTTTGCATTTAGAACTTTATCTACTAAAATTCCTTTCCCTTTATGTGGTCCTCTGGACTAACTATCGGCTTCCAAGTTTGCCTCCGGAGGTGGTATATTCAAATATGGAATCATTTGAACTGGACTAGGGGAGGAACCCATCGAGGAGAAATTGAGAGAAGGTTTTATGAGAGTATCTTCAACTAAATTCCTTAACGCATTTTGCTCATTTTCCAACCTTTGATGTTTCACTTGTTGTTCTTGTACCAATTGCACAGTGGAAAGTGGTTGAGAAGAGAGGCTTTGTAATTGGCTTCATGTTTTGGACTATAGCTACTAGATTTCCTTGTCGTATTGTTCTACCTACTCTATTAACAAGAATTAATGTGAAGGTTGTGGATTATATTTCCAGAACATGGTCTTAAATAAATTCCAAGTGTCCTAAGAGAATTATTATTAGTCATAGTGGGATGACATGTCTTTATTGTAAATTGGAGGCTCTAGGTTGTCCCTTAATGTCTTCTTTTTATTCTTGTTGATCTCCTCCTAATGGAGATGTAATCAGGATTCAAAGAATGCATCATAGAACATGATATTGATTACATGTGAATTGTTGATTCTTAGGACTTCTGCATTGTCCCTAATGGCAATGTTGGCTAATCAATTTACTCCAACATTATTGACCCTTAAAATGTGGAACAAGGTGATTTTGTCTAAAGCCTAAATTTCAATGTAAATTCTCCTAAAATTGGAGAGCGTCTTCATTTCTTTCAAAGAGGAATTGATTTTTTTTTAAATATTACTCTCGAGTCCCCTTAATGATAAAGGAGTTTATTCCTTCTTCTCTGGTGATATGAAGGCCTTAGAGGAAAGCAAGTGCCTTTGCTTAATTGTTGGATGTTGAGCCTAAAATCCAAGAGAATTGAATTCTTATGTGTCCTCTTTGGGGAAAGGATATCCCCTCCCAGGGAAAGGATATTTCCACCTACACCTGCCACCTTGGGGTTTCCTTTAAAGGCTTTGTCAAAGAAAATAATCTTAATTGACTAGGAGGATTTCCAAATCTCAAACTCTTATTGGATTAAATGAAGATGCCAATCTGATCAAGAACAAAGTTTAGGAGAAAAATAGAGGCCTTAAATGAAGCTACCAAGTAGTTGCCTCTTTTCCACAAACCCCCCTTGAGCTTTAGAAAGAGAGGTTTAATCCTATTTGCAATAATTTTAGAAACTATCTTATATGACACATTGCAAAACAAGATAGGGTGGAATTTGGCAAAATTAGTTGTATTTTCCTCCTTGGGGACAAGAGCCAAGAAATAAGAATTAGAGTTCCCCCATCTTTGTTTCTTTATGAACGTATTGTATCATTATTTTCAAGTCCCTCTTAATAATATTCCAACATAGCAAGAAGAAATGAGTAGTGGAGCCATCTGGACCCAGGGTTTTTTCAAGGTACACATACTTCAAGACATTATAGATTTATGTTTCATTTACTTGACGCATAAACCCCACATTCTCCTCATGGATAATAACATTAGGAATGTCACTAAGGATTGATTTATGGGTGCCAAGGTCTTCCCCTTCTTCTTTCGAGTATAGATTTTCTAAGAATTCTTTCATAACTTGCTTGATTTGACTCTACCCCTACACTTGAGTCCCATCCCCTATCCTTATCCTTCTGATTATGTTTCTCCATAGTCTATATTTAGTTTGCATATGGAAGAATTTAGTATTATGATCCCAGAATTTAAGCTAGAGACATTTGGATTTTAGCCTCCATTTTTTCGTCTTCCTCTTTTAAGTGTTTTTTTATGATCCATAAAATTTATTCTTTCTTCAATGAGGATGGAAAAGGAAACATCACTTGATTCTATAGATCTCTCTCTTTCCTCTAGCTTAGTAGCCAATTCATTGGTTTCTATATTGTATGTCTCCTATATCTTTTTCATGCAAGCCCTTAGCACTCATTTTGTATTTTTAACTTTCTCTTCCTAGTTGTCAATGGGAGAATTTATTATCCATGACAACCAAGCTTGGGATACAGTGTCTAGAAAAGAGGGGTCCTTGGCCCATAGAGGATTAAATTTGAAAGTCATAGGACATAAGTTATTCTATTGTTTCATTTCCAAAATTATAGGCCTATGATTTGAACCAACCCAAGGAAAAATGAAAGAGCTAAAAACAATTAGTTCTTCTAGGAAGTTGCTACTAATAAGGAACTTGCCTAGTGTTGCTACAATATGACCTAGACCAATTCTTTTGTTTGACCAGGTGAACCTCCTAACTGAAGGTTTGATGTCAATTAAGTTGTGTTCAACAATGAAATCTTCCATATGCTCTCGAGTCTCCATTGTGTTCCCTAACAATTCTACCTCCCCTCTTTTCTACTTACCATAGGTAGGTATTCGAATACAATGTTCCATGGAGATTCAAGGATGGGGGAATGCGAGAGCGAGGAAATGTGCAAGGTAGACGTGTGGAAGCCACCCCAAATTTAATGGAAATTTTGGGGAAACAAGGGGCTTCATAGTCATAATTTAACTAACTTTAAAATATAAAAATGATAATTCCCAATAGTATCCATTACCTTGTAGAAAGTAAAACTAAAAACTAAATTCATCATTATGGAATGTACATCTATTAGTTATTATCATATCAAATTTTGAATGTAAATGATACTAAACTATGTTACTATTACCATGTAAAAACTAAAAACTAAACATCATCATTATCATTATGCAATGTGTATCTAAATTCAAATTTCAAATTTGCAAGAGATGATGCAACAAATGTTGAAGTTTGAAATAGTCAAATAGATCATCTGAATAGTGAACAAATAAAAGTCAGAATAGTGATGACTATTCCAAGTTTAGTTGCAATATGATAATGAAATGAAATTATATGAGTGTAGCTTTTAGGAATTTCTTAGACTCCTATGTTAGTGCCAGAGCTTTGTATCTATTATTTGATGAGTGAGTACCTCTTATCTTTCCTTGGGGTGACGAGGCTAGGGTTTCTTTTGACAAATCCTTTTCATGATTCTTGATTGCTTGTGGTTCGTTCTATGGTTGTGTTCCTTGCCTAGATGTTTATTTATTCCTCTTTGGTTGTTTCCATTGCTCCTCTGTTTCTCCTTGTTTTCTACGGGAACCTTAGGACAGTTTCAGGAAAAGTGCCCATACTCATGGAAAATCTTACATTTAAAAGGAAGTTGTTTGTAATATACCTCTTGGAGGTAGAACCAACTATATAGGTTAAGTTGAATAGCTTCTAGAAGCCTTATTTCTAGATCCACTTCCACACAAATCCTTGCATAGGCCTAGAATCCCTCCTTTGGGTTAGATTTATCTATATATTTACCTAATGCATTCCCTATTTCCCTTAGGGTCTCATTGTTCTAGCAATGCAGGGGGAGAAAGGGTAGGCGCACCTAGATTGAGACCACATGTGTGATATCATTCTTTGGGCTAAAATATTGCGTCCAACAATTAAGGTACATCCCTCTTGCACCCATAAAGTAGGGGTCACTTATAAATATCATATCCCTATCTTCCCTCTCCTCAAAGAGGAAAGAAAATAAACCTATTACATAGAATGAGTATGAAATATTTCCTTTCAATAGCGGTTTCTAGTTACGTTCAACCAGGGAAGCTACTATTTTCAAGGAAGGCCAAATCCCCATAAATTGACCAATAAAACTGTTTTCTACCATTTTGAGTGTGAAAGATCTAAAATCAGATTGGATTGACACTTCTGGGATTTCTTCTATCCTTTTGAAAAATATTGAGGTTCATGTTTTCATTGTTGAGGAAATCTCACGATCATCTCTACAAAATCTGTTGCTTCATGGGATGGAGGGTGCACCTCCATCCGCATGAGCCATTCCAGCGATGCCCCTCAGGGGAAAACATAGCCGAAGACGACACAACCCTAGTCCAGGTGTTGGAGAATCTCTCAATTCATCAAAACTAACTTCATCCAGTGGTGTGGAAGTTGGAACATGGAACATTTTTAAATTTTTGTGAGCTAGTTCTAGTGGTGTGGAAGTTGGAACATGGAACATTGGATTTGGTAGAGAAGGATCTAGTGGGAATTCTTTAGAAAGTATGAAAATAATGATCCACCAAGCTAGTGTTCAAAGTATGGATAGAGACAAATCAAATGAGTTTCTAAGCACAAAAGGATGAACTATTGATCTCTAATAGATATTACATCATAGTCTATAAAGTTTACATGCTTTGAAGCCAATACTGGTTAACCAACTTGAAACTTAATTATGGAATGCAATTAACTTGAGTTAACCAAGAGATTATAATTCTAACAATCCCTCTTAGCCTCGCGGGTTACATTATTTATCAACACTCCCTCTTAATTATGATGCACTCTAATACTATAATATTTCGAAAATGCAAATGTTTGTTGGTCTATGTCTCAGCTAGGTTTAGATTGTTTTTATTTTGACTTTCTTTACTACATATATTGATGGAACTTCTTTTTGAACTTGTTGTTCCAAACTTTGATGCTTTCAACATGTTTCTTCTTCTTCTTGCTTAGATCATGAGCTATATATATCTCTTTTTGTTGCAATTAGAATGATGTCAATTCATTTCAATTCCTTTTTCAATAAGTTCACTTTCTTCAATTGTTCTACTATTGCTTACTAGTTGTTGAGTCCAAAATTGGTCCCTTTTTAACCACCTTTAATCACCTTTCTTCCCTTGTTCTACACTGCTTAGCATGCCAATCCGACTGACTTTCTTCACTTTACTCCCTAAATTGTCAAGGTAAGACTGATTATTGTTTTATCTCATTAATGCTTATTCTTGTGACAATTAAGGCTATTTATCTCTCAAAATTGTGCTAATATGTGTGATCTATGAAGATAGTGTGAGATGAGCAGAATGCAGGGGGGTGGAGCTGAACAAGTCTAGAGACAAGGGGAGGTCGTGACTCGAAAGGGATCTTCAATCTATCCAGCATCTATTGAGACACGTGACATTCCAGACAGAGCCAGTCAGAGTAGCTGTAACAGAATGTGCTATGATCGAGGGATCTTCAGTGTAGCTGCTCGAATATTATGGCGATCTGAGGAGATCGCCACTTCTGGGCCAGTCAACAGTCTTCTCGCATTTTCTATAATTATATCATGCCACGTCTTGTAACAACCAGTGTATTCAGGGCGCCTGAAGATCAGAGATCTTCATGGCTGCCCTTTGTAATAGGATTGGATGTTATCATTTGTATGTATAAATGCAAAAAGCTGTCTCAACCCAGGGGGTTGGAAAATAGTTAATTCAATTTGTGTATTGACAGTGGAAGCAATCTGTAACCATTATTTCCTTTTTAATACAAAGAGTACTGCTGGTTTAGGGGAGCTGTACATTGTTCATCCAGCGTCTCTGTGTGAAGGCTGGGCCCGCCTTCCGCAGAGACTGCTGAGTTAAGGTAGGATCTTTTAATTTATGGTTTTATAATGTTCTGTTAATTATATTCTCTGTGTGTGCAGCAGTAGTATGTGTGATTTACAGTATTGCATTTTCCTAAGATCGATAAGCGTAACAGTCGACTGTGTAGATCGTCCTATGCAATTTATTCAGTAGCTGTACACAGCAGTTCTGTTCATCCCATGGTTTCAGGTTGACATCCCACGAACCTTTACAATTCGTTGATTGTTGTAATCGTTGATCTGTATTTCTGCAATTCAATTCTTAGAATAGCTGAGCTTGATCTGTTGCGATTGAATTTCTATATTATATTTCATTTATGATTATGGATTCCAAGTGTGATTAGATCAACTAGGCAGTTCATTTATTCTGGGTTATGAATAGGATTTCCTTTCTGTCAGTAATTATTATTGAATTTGATTTCATTTCTAATTGATGCATAGAGGGAAGAGGTTGAATTTGTAGTATTAGAGGATTGATGGGATCGCATGAAGTTTGAGGGATGAACATAGCTGTTCAGGGGTAGTATTAACTACAATGATGTGGTGTTTAAGCATATATTGTGCATTTAATCTTTGAAACAAAAAGACTTCCTCAGGTTGACAATTAATTTCGTAAGCTCTGTGTGTTGATAATAACTTATCTGCATTTAGGGTGCTCGACATTTTGGCGCCGTTGCCGGGGAAGGGTAAGAATTAAACACCATCATTAGTTGTATTTGGCAATTGTTTTAGTCAGTTTCTTTTTTTCTGCGATGAATTAATCTGGGTTGCATGAATACGAGAAGGGTAAAACGTGATCAACCCTCAACTCCCAAAACCCCACAGAACACTAACATTGCAGGTGACTTGGATCGTGGTCGAGGAGAGCCATTGGGCAGAAGGACATTTTTCGACGATCTCGTTGACAGAGCTGATTCGTCCACCAGGGCTCGCTATCAAGAGACTCCTATCAGAAGAAGCCCTGTTGATCCTAAAAATCCAGCATCAGGATCCACAGTGGAGAATTTACGAGCAGCTGCGACATCCTCGAACATCCCTGCGGGAGAAGACACAGCTGTTACAACTGGGCCCGCTGGTAAGGGTCTGATATACCACATCCAGGGGAAGGCTGTAACTAAAGAAGAGTGGGATCAGTTCCACCAGAGGCTTAAGGAGCAGTGGAGAAACGAGGAGAAGAACAAGGAGCAGAACAAGGAAGAAAGGAGGAACAGAGGAGAGGACGAGAAGAAGAGCACAGAAGAGAAAACAGATGAGGAAATGAGTAACAGGCACGTGGCCGACGAGGAAGAAGTAATGGGAGAAAATTTTAATCATGGAAGTCGTTCCCTGCCAGAAGGGACAGTGGCTACATTACAATTTCCTATTCAACAGCCAGATGGAGCAGCTCCTATGAAAAACATCTCACCATCGGCGTTGCCTCGTTTTCATGGAAAACCAGCAGAAGATCCAGACGAATTCCTCTTTGAATTCAATATTCTTTGCCGCAGCTATGACTATATCACCGATGCCCAAAAATTAAAACTTTTTCCTGCTACTCTGAAGGACAATGCATTACGTTGGTTCATGAGCCTTGGAGGAGGGACTGTTAATAATTGGGATGCAATGAAGCGGGTGTTCCTGGAGAAATATCAGGAATACTGTAATACTAAGGACAAGAGAGAAGAGTTATTTAAAATGGTACAAAAGGAGGACGAGAGTTTGGAAGATTTCGTGGAAAGATTGTTGTACAATGTGCAGAGAGCTGGGCACACGAACATGGGGCTGGATGTACTTAAAATAATCTTGCTTCGGGGAATCAGGGATGATTGTCTGGACATGTTAAACTTGCTTGGTAAGGGGGACATCTCTAAGGAACCTTTCGAGAAAATTGTGGAGCTGTGCAAGAGATACTCCAGAGGGTCTTCCCGGAATAATAAGCGGGATAAACGAGAAAAGCTGGAACGTGACGTCTTTGACCGAACTCAGAAGTCATCTAATGGAGGCGCCACCCATGCAGAGATAGGCAATCTACTTGAAAACTTTAAAACAGAAATGATGAGCTCCATTTCTTCGGAAATTGATGTCTTGAAGGCGAAACAAAAACAAGCAGTGGAGGATCTCACATTAGGCGTGTTCTGCCCCCGGTGTAGAAAGAATCATCCATTGAGAGAGTGCCCTCTTGACAAAGTGAACGTGTATCAGCTGTGTGAGCTGAACCATGATATGAAGGACTGCCCGTCGCTTCCTCAAGTCAAGGCCGTTCTGCAAGCATCAAATCCGGATGTGGAAGCAGCCTACTTTATCGCACAGAAGAAACCGTGGCAACCGCAAAATCCAGGTATGCCTCCAGACTCTCTCCCGTTTTTGAATAATGTAGGGAATTGGAATAATATGCAGAATTTGAATACACAATTCCCTTCAAGCTATACTCAGTGGAATTCCTCTCAACCCGCAATGCAAAACTTTAATTCATGGAATCCCTAGACACAGCCACCACCCCAACCTACGTCGTGGGCTCTTGGGTGGAGGAATTTCCATCCTGGGAACCAGTTCTCTCAACCACCTCTACCTCAGCAAGCACTGTATTCTCCTCAATTTCCCCAATTCCCTCAGATTCCTCCATATCCTCAATACTTACCTCCACAGTCACAGCTGCAGCTGCAAAACAATTATGTCCCTAATATACCAATCCGACCCCAGCTGCCTGCCCAACCTAATCCCAACCCAAACAATAAAGCAGTCCACCAATTGGAGACTGTCAACATGCCAGCCTATTCTCTTTCCCCTGTACCCTGTAATGAAATCCATTTACGATCTGGGAAAATTGTAGAGCCTGTGATTATAGAGGATGTTTCATCCTCTGAGCAGAAAGAAGAGGAGAATTCACGGCATCCATTTGACTCAATCCCCATCATTGAGGATGTTGGGCATTCCTTAGGAAGAACAGATGAACCATCTGATGATAAAGGGATGGCTGAAACATCCAACGATAAACCTGACGATATACAGCCTTCCCAGCTGATAAAGCAGCCACCATACCCTGAAAGACTGCTGCTACCAAAAACGGGGGGGCAACCTCAGTTTAACCTTCTTGGAGAGCTAAGAAACCTTTACGTCAAAATACCCCTCCTTCAATCCCTCCAAGATGTACCCATTTACGCTAGAACAGTTAGGGAGCTGTGTACAAAAAGAACACGAAGGAAACTCAGGGATCCTCCTACGGTCCATGTCATAGGAAACTTATCGGCCTTGATAACAGGAAAAGCCCCTGTGACTAAATATGATGACCCTGGTAACCCTACTGTTACTGTACAAATCGGACAGACACAGATACCCAACGTCCTAGTGGATCTGGGAGCAGCAATCAACGTTATAACTATGGAAACTATGAAAAAGCTTGGGATCACTAAGTTTAGACCAACCCCTACTATTTTGGAATTGGCAGACAGATCCACCATCAGACCTGAGGGGATCTTGGACGACCTTGTTATATCAGTAGACTCATGGGAGTACCCAGCTGACTTTTTGGTGTTACAACAAAAATCGCAGCTGGGGGGACACCCATTGATCCTGGGGAGACCATGGTTGGCCGCAGCTGATGCGTGCATCATCTGTCGATCGGGGTCCATGACCATATCTGATGGAATGGATACTAAAAACCTCACCCTGTATCCTCCAGCTCGGCCAAGTCTAGAGGCTGAAACATCTCTTTGGGTAGAACAGGAGGAGGAGGAGGAGGATGTCCAGCCATTATTAACTATAGGGAAGGCTCTAACCTTCAAAAATGAAACAGAAGATGACACCATTAGCAATTTCATTAGTGAACCCACTTCAGTAAATAGAGAACTCTATCAAATTCTTAACATCACCCTGGGCAAGGAAGAACAAGAGAATATTACGGAGGAAGCCTTGGTTGGTGTCACAGACATAATCCCGGTTGTGAAAAATTCAGAGAGTGTTCCTATTGAGGTAGAACCAAATCCAAATAGCTCCTGAGGATCAGGATAAAAACCACCTTCACCTGTCCCTGGGGAACGTTTGCTTACAGAGTACTTCCATTTGGGTTGTGCAATGCACCAGCAACGTTCCAGAGAGCTGTGATTGGCATATTCTCTGAGTTAGTCAATGATAGCATGGAAATCTTCATGGATGACTTCACTCCCTATGGCAGGGATTTCGATGAGGCACTAGAAAATTTAAGGAAGTTTCTAATTCACTGTGAACAGACTCAGATTTCATTAAGCACTGAAAAGTGCCATATGATGATGAGCGAGGGGGTGGTATTAGGGAATTTTATCTCTGCCAGTGGCATACAGGTAGACCCTGCAAAAATCAAAGTAATAAAGAACATACCTACCCCTTCAACTCAGAAAGAGGTGAGAAGCTTTCTGGGACATGCTGGGTATTATCGAAGATTCATAGAAAACTTCTCCAAACTGGCTTCCCCTTTGTTCTCTTTGTTAATAAAGGATGCACAGTTTGTGTGGAATGCAGCATGCCAGACAGCATTCGATGAACTTAAAGCAAGGCTATCCACAGCTCCCATCTTGCAGGGACCTAATTGGACCCTGCCCTTCCATATTTCTTCAGATGCCTCTGACACTGCCATTGGGGCAGTATTAGGACAGCAGGAAGGCCAAAAACCTTATGCCATTTACTATGTTAGTAAGAATCTAGCCCCTGTTGAACTTAACTACACGGTCACTGAAAAAGAATTCCTAGCTATTGTTTACTCTATCAATAAATTTAGACATTATATCACCGGGTATCCTACATTTGTGCACACTGACCACTCTGCCATCAAATACTTAATGAATAAACCAGTTACCAATGCCAGAGTGACCAGATGGCTTTTGTTGTTACAAGAATTTGATATCACTATCATAGATAAACCTGGGAAGGAAAATGTTGTTGCTAACTTTTTATCTCGTCTTACTAACAGTGATGACAGTTTGCCTGTTGAGGATTCTTTCCCAGATGAGCATCTATTTGCACTTTCAGTTCATTCTCCATGGTATGCAGACGTTGCTAACTATTTGGTTGCAGGGAAGCTCCCACCATATATGACAAAAAGAGAAAAAAGAAAAATTATTCAGCGCAGTGCCAGGTTTTGTTGGTTAAATGGCCATCTCTTCTACACAGGGCCTGATCTTGAGATCAGGAGATGTGTAAGAGAAGATGAGATCTTTCCTATATTAAAAGCCTGTCATGAGGGGCCCTGTGGAGGGAACTTTGCAGATAAAAGAACAGGGCACAAAGCACTACGGATGGGCTATTATTGGCTGAATTTGTTCAGGAATGCCAAGAAGTATGCCCAATCCTGTGACAGCTGCCAAAGGATGGGCCAACCCAATAGAACAGATCAGATGCCCTTACAGTCCCAACTTGTAGTTGAACCATTTGATAGATGGGCACTGGACTTTGTTGGCCCTATCAGTCCTCCCTCCAAACAGAAGGTTTATATTCTGGTTTGCACTGATTACATGACCAAGTGGGTAGAGGTTGTAGCTTTGGCTAAAGCTAATGATGAGGCAGTAATTGTTTTCTGTACAGTGAGATCTTTACCTGTTTTGGGGTACCAAAAGAAGTAGTTACTGACGGAGGGCCGCAATTTGTGTCACGCCAATTTGAATCCATGCTTCGGAAGTACCATGTACAGCACAGGGTGTCTTCACCTTACCACCCCCAAGCCAATGGTCAGGTGGAAAGCACCAATAAGGTTATTGAGAACATCCTTACTAAAACAGTCAATAGTCATCGAAAGGATTGGGCTGACAGGCTTCCAGAAGCGCTGTGGGCATATCGCACAGCTTGGCGTGACACAACAGGGTTCTCCCCATATGATCTGGTGTACAGAAAGAGTGTTGTCTTTCCAATTGAGTTTGAGATTAAAACCCTAAAGACGGCCACCAAAATGAACCTGGATGTAACAGAAGCTCAGAAGCGAAGGCTTAATCAATTAAATGAACTGGATGAGAAGCGGTTAGCTGCAGTGGACCAAACTTTGTTGCTTCAGCAACAGAGAGCTAATTGGCACGACCGGTTTATTAAAAAGAAGGTCTTCAGTGAAGGAGACTGGGCATTACTTTATGACTCTAGATTCAAGAGAGATTTTAAAGGCAAATTACGTACAAGGTGGTTAGGTCCATACTTGGTTGACAGGGTTTTTGACAACGGCACGGTCCGTCTGGTGACCATTGATGACAATCGTATACCATTACTTGCTAATGGTCACAGACTAAGACTGTATCACAAACCTATCTCGAAAGACGCATTCATTTTGCAGATTGCTGCCGACCCAGAATATCAGCTGTTACCAGGGCAGGAACTTCTCTCTGCCTCTACCAACCTTTGAACTGTAAATCACATTTTGGACCACTGTACATAAATAAGTTCTTTTCTACTGTATCGCATAACTCTTGATTTTTATTTTTGCATTTGATCTTTTTGATTGTTGTTTCAAAGAAATAAATTTGCAGGGAAATACCAGGCGAACGATCAGAATGGGCCCGCTGAAGGAGAAGCGTCTTCCTTTGTTTCCCTGCGTTGCATTTTTAAAATAAAAAAAATTTCCGGCGGCTGAACATACTTTCCCGGCAGCTGAACATAACTTTCCCACAGCCACAACCTTTTCCACAGACGATAAAATCTTTTTCCCGGCGGCTGAACATACGTTCCCGGTAGCTGAACATACTCTTCCCACAGCCGCGACCTTTTTCCCAACGACCAGAATTTTTTTTCTCTTGACGGCTGAACATAGACTTCCGGTGGCTGATCCATGCTTTCCCACGGCCGCGATATCCTTTTGCCCTCAGGCTGCGACATATTTTATGGCCGCCGTGATTTTTCTTGTACCGCCGATCTTTTTCCTGATACCGTATCTTTCTTGATGGCTGTAACATCTTTTCATTGGTCGTGATATCATACTGGGCAATTTTAATTCCGCCTCATTTGGCAGACATTTCAGCGTTCCAGATTATTTTTGTTCTCCACAGCGGTATCTCCTGTGTTAACCAAAGCAAATTGCTTCCGCTATTACTTATGGCTCTGACTTCTTCCACTCGTGTCGGCCAACTTGCCATAATTCTAGCCCCGGTGACGCGATGTTTTCTCCGTTCTCACTAGCGATGGAATTATGGCATTATTGTTATTATCATGATCAATTTAATGCCTGCGCACGAGCTCGGCCTTGCAGCGTCAGCAAGCACACGGATCATCATTTCCCGTAGGTCATTCGATGCACAGTCACACGAGGTATGGCTTTGATTTTTACGTGATTAAGTGTTAATTTGGTTTAATGATAACAGTCGTGCCTTTATACGTATTACCATTATTACTTAATTACTCCATTCCCTCGTGCGACGTAAGAGCTCATAACCGCCACCTTCCCCGATTTGGCATAAAAATTCTCAACCTTCCTCTGTACTGAACTTTCCAAATTTGCCATCTTCTCCCTACTCACATCTCCGCTCAACGATCTGTGCATCCTCCGCTCTGCAACCTCCACTCTCAGACTCTAGAACTCTACAGCCAAGGCTATGGGGCTTCCAGCTCGTCATGAACCACTGAACACAAAGGAACTCCGAAACAATCCTGAGGTTTTCGCCATCTTTCAGGCCGCTGGCTGGATTGAATTTTTCGAGCGCCTAGACGGATTTAACAGGGAAGCAGCTTTGCAATTCGCTTTGAACCTCAAGGACACTTACTTTGAGGTATGGGGGCTGTGGATACAAGTCAACGAGGCCATTATATCTGAAGTTACTCGTCTTCCAATGGTGGGAAAGGCATGGTTTGAACGAAGAGTCCCCAAGATGGTTGCACGGGAGGAATTTCTACGAGAGGGTGAGCACGTTCAAACAACAAAGAGAGGCATTACACTGCAATCACTGCCACGACCATGGGATCAGGTCGATGTCTTCCTTAAGAAGTATATCACTTGTGAAGGTAGGTACCAAGTTGTTTATAATTCTGAATTACCTTTGCTTTCCCATCTTCGCCATGGCATTTTGTTGAACATTCCATACTATCTGTTCCATAACCTACGCCAGATGGCCACGTTTGTCCAAACGGCTAAACATCCACATGTTTCCCTAACCCACCATGGTCTTATAAAATTAATCATTTCAAGAACCCTGGCTCAGCACAATATCACCTGGGATCAATTTACAGCCCGCAATCAGGAGCCTGTCCTTTTGCTGGGTCTTCCAGCCGAACAGGCACAGCTGCAACAGCATCAGGAGGACCGGTGTCCCTCCCATATAGTTGGGGGGGGGGGTGATATTGCACCAGAACAAGAACCACAGGGGACACAAGCAGAACCATTGGGGGAGAGTGTTGCAGACAACAGGGTAGCTCTGCCATCAGAAGGGGAAATTGGAGCAGCATTGAATGCTGCGACAATTGAACCTGAGGATGACAGAGCTAAGGCAATTGAAGAACAGATGGAACAAGGGGATCCGGTCACTATTGAATCCTCACCTAAGTGGGGAGGAGGAACCCTAATTGAAGAGGAACGATCTGAGGAGCAAGAAAACACTCCTTTGACCCCATCGGTGAATCCTAATAAGCCAGCCCCTCAAACGAAAACGCCAAGAAAAGGGAGAAAGAGACCGATTAAGGAGCTAAACATAACTTCACCAATAAGAGGCAAAAGAATTAAATCAAATACAGCAGTAGAGGCAGCTAGAAAAAGATGGGCAACCCTGGAGGCACAGGTCGAGATCCCAATCCTTGTACCTAGGCCAATGGATGCTCCAGAAAGGCCAGTTGAGGTAGAACCCAGCCTTGAAGGACTTCTGGAAGAAAATACAGTATTAAAGGAGGAAGTCCAAATATTGCAAAGGGAAGTGGAGACATGGAAGGAAACTTGTAGGAAACAAGGTGAGAAGAAAATGTATACATTGGTGGAAGCGGCAAACAACCTTGAGGGAGTAGACTCTATTGACCCTGATAGAGAGGAGGAGCAAGTCATTTGCCCCAATTGTGGAGAGATTTTCAAAAAGAAAGGCCATGGGGTCATATTTCGCACAGTGCGACAGCCCACGTCCACAAGGGAAGAACCTGTAGAAGAAGAAGATGTTGCAACACAAGAACCAGCATCTTTGAACATCCTGGCTGAGGCTGCTACTAATTCTTGGGCAGAGGAGAAAGAGAGTGAAATCAGGAGCGATGATGAAATTAAGGATTGCACTGTGAACCCAGAATGCTCCTACGATATAGAGATGATGGAAACTGAGCCACGAGGGAAAAATATTGATGAACCTGAACAGGGGATGGCAACTCAGGAACCAACGAACCTGGAGACACTTGTACAGCTGATTGAGGAAAGACGAGAGGAATCTGGAATGAAGGACACTCTGGAACCTAATGAAGAGTTTGGCACTAGGGCTCCAGAATTTCCTCATGATACAAAGCTTAGAGAAGAGGTGCGGCCATAGGAGGATGAAGAGGTAATCCAGGATGTTGTTACACAAGAACCAACATCCTTGGGAATTCCTGAAATCCAATTCGAAGATGACCCCAGGGTAGATATCATACTCGATATACAGTGGAGTGAGGATGAACAGACAATAGCCTCAGGCGACACTGAGATCCTTGAGGAAGAGCTGTATGATGGGGAAGATATCCAATCTCAGAGGCATGGGAACGAAGATGTTGCTGCCACACAAGAACCAGCAACACAGGAATCAAATTCAAATATGCAGATGGATCAGGATGAAGGCACTGTCACACAAGAACCAGTGTCTCAGCAACCAATGGATACAGCTGTGGAAGAAAATCCAGTGGATGTTGCTGTTACACAAGAACCAGCAACACAAGAATCAAATTCAAATATACAGATGGATCAGGATGAAGGCACTGTCACACAAGAACCAGTGTCTCAGCAACCAATGGATACAGCTGTGGAAGAAAATCCAGTGGATGTTGCTGTTACACAAGAACCAGCAACACAGGAATCAAATTCAAATATGCAGATGGATCAGGATGAAGGCACTGTCACACAAGAACCAGTGTCTCAGCAACCAATGGATACAGCTGTGGAAGAAAATCCAGTGGATGTTGCTGTTACACAAGAACCAGCAACACAGGAATCAAATTCAAATATGCAGATGGATCAGGATGAAGGCACTGTCACACAAGAACCAGTGTCTCAGCAACCAATGGATACAGCTGTGGAAGAAAATCCAGTGGATGTTGTTGTTACACAAGAACCAGCAACACAGGAATCAAATTCAAATATACAGATGGATCAGGATGAAGGCACTGTAACACAAGAACCAGTGTCTCAGCAACCAATGGATACAGCTGTGGAAGAAAATCCAGTGGATGTTGCTGTTACACAAGAACCAGCAACACAAGAATCAAATTCAAATATGCAGA
>LPNX010044271.1:48622-68367 GCA_001517045.1 Pseudotsuga menziesii
TAATGATTAATTATTTTATCCTAAGTTGTGAGTGGGTTTAATATATTCCAACAACTTGCCCCATCGAAGTTGTTGATTCCCCTAGTATAAAAAGGTTGTGCAATATTAATCCCAATCTTATAGTGATATAAGTAGCCATGAGATGAAAGGAAGATCACACCACTAGCAAACACACTAAGAATATTCAACAATGGTTTGCCTTTAATATTTGTCCACCCATCAGATACAGTGGATACCCCATAATTGGACCAATCATTTGTAAACTTTCCAACAGCACTATTCATTTGGCTCTTTCCTTGTCGAGTCCCACTATTATAGATTTGTCATAATTAGGGATCTTGTATCCTTTAGGGGCATCATTGATGGCTTGTACTATTTCATTCCAATAGGGTGAGTGAAAAACATTGAATGGTACATGAAATGCATAGAGAAACTTATAAAATTTTGAATCCAGATCATCTCTACAACCTTAGTAAAGGAAATTTGATAATGTTCTTTTCATAGGCGAGATGCCACTACTATGGGGGGATGAGGGTCCCGATCAACCCAATGATGATCCGCTACCAAACATTATTTGTGAGGCTTCAAATTCGACCCTCGACCTCTTAGATTTGTTTTGAGCGACCTCTTCTTCTAGCTTGTATTTGTTTCTCTTTCCTTGGGACTTTATCACAGGCTTTGACACCATCAATCTCACCTTGATCACATGGCATAATCCCACATAAATGTATTCTCACACAAGTAGTATATGAAATTGTGTAATTTTTAGTATAACGGGGGCATATAAACTTTGTGGTTCCACCCCCTCTCAGTCCTCGAAGCTTTGTCACATACTTCCACAAAGGTGTTGTATATTTTTGTTTTTGCTCATCATCACTCTCAACATCATTATCATCATCCTCTTCCCCTTCCTCCTCCTCTCCATGGTATGTGTGCCACTCCCTATCCCTTTCTCCTCCTCACTACCATTAGTATATTTTTTTCTCAACACCACCATCATGATAAGAAGTGGAATAAAAAAGAAAAACCACATACCCATCATTCTTCTTTACTGAATATGATAATCACTTGTGACTTGCAATAGAATGATGGAGGAGAAATGGGAAAGAGTAGGAGAAGAGAACATTCAAGATTTAAAATTTCAATGTAGTGGGTATTTTTTCAAAATAAAACAAAGTGGGATTTAGAGCCTACCTCTTTAGCTCTCGAATGGTGGTTGAACGTCTTCATGGAATCATTCAATCTCTCTTCCAAGCTCCCACTAATTTGCTCACAAACAACTAGCAAGCACACATAAACCCTAGCAAAGTGAAGTGAAATGCATAAAATGAGAAATAGAATGAGAGAAAATGAGTCAAAGAGTGTTTATATCCCCTAAATGAACCCTAAGCAAATAAAAAAAAAACAAGTAGAACCATGCCTTGGTTCCAATTGGAAAAAAAACAAAACCGCACACTCAAGCTCATTGAAGCGTTGAGGAAGTGTTTTTGGGAGCTTTTTTTTCTCTTGGGAGTGCTTAGGGAGTGATGAGTAAGAGATTTGGGATCAATGCTTCCCCATTGCTCTCGAAAAATCTGGGCGGATTTTTTTTAAGGGAAGCACACTTCCAAAAGACGCTCCCAAGAGGAAGCGATCAAGAATCCCACTTCCAGGATTGATTCTTGATTTCTTTCTTTGGGAACGCAAATTTGAAGTAAAACGAGCGGGTTCACTTCCCTGCAACACAGTTCTTTTCTGACCCATATTTACTTGGTTATGAAAACAAAACTTCTTTTTGTTCTCTTTCCTTTATATGGGGGAGGGATTCCAATAGTGGTGCATCTTTTTTACCCTTTTTGTGTAACTTAATTCTTCATGTTCTCGAGCTCTTTTTCCCCCAAATTTTTATCACATATAATTTGGTGTGTTTTCTATCTAACAAATATTGGTATTGAGGTGTGATATTAGAGGAAATTTGAGTTCTAAAATGGGCCTCCTAATGAAAATAAAAATATATATATATATTTATTAATTTTGGAGGAAGAAAGACAAAAACTATTTTTTTTTGTTCATATTTTCAACATATCTCCCTGTGTTTTTTTATCAAATTTCAAGTGGGATGGCTTGTTGGATGCGTAATTAAATTCCACATCCAACGAGCCCTCCCACTCGAAATTTGAGCAAAAACACAGGGAGATATGTTGAAAATACGAACAAAGAAAGTAGTTTTTTTATGAAAAATATGTCAATTCAACCATTATAGTTGACTCATTTTATTGAAACTCTATTGGTTCTTGAATCCCAACTCACAAGAATTTATTGTTGGCTTTTTTTCTTATAAGGCCTATTTTAGACCCCAAATTTCCTGTAATGCGAATCCAAAATGATGCCATGTCAACAACAAAGTTCCAAGTTGTCTAGTCCTCCTGTGTTTTAGTAGTGTATTTTTGCTTGAAACCAATGATTGAACATTGATGTGACTTAAAATGGATTCCACTTCAAATGATATTTCAAATTTCAAATATTCATTTTATTTCAAAATGTAGAGGAAATGTTTTTGTTAAATAATTTTAAAAACAAGAAAATCTTGACAATGACTTGTACATAAAATACTTTTATGAACCATTTATGGTAACTAGTTTTTCCAAGGTTGAGATCAGCCAACAACTCTTCTATCTCCACCATTGGTACTAACTACTTTTCAAAAGCTTTAGTTAAAATAACCCTTTCACGCCATTTCTTTAGTTAAAAACAACCTTTCACATCATTTTATTGAAAATGAAAAAGTTTACAAAAGCCTTTGTCTTGCACATATATGCACTCTTTTCAAAAATTCTTTACAAATCCACAAAAACCATGTCACAAAATTTCATTTTTAAAAGCTTATTTGCCTATCTTAAAAAGTAAAAAATATATGTGAGATTTTAATTACTACAGGCATTTACCATTACTCTTGCAGTCGTTTGACGGGACTTCTCTTTAAAACTTTTCACATGGACATGTTCCTCAACAATGCGTTGATCTTTCCTTTTAGGGTTTTCCGCTTACATGTAAACCAATTTTTTTTACGTGTGGACAGGGATAATTTTAGGGGCGAATTTTAGCCCAGTGGGCTAATTTTCCATGTTTTTCTCCCAAAAAAGATTCGCCATTTTGCATTTTTTGAAGCCCTGTTTCGCTCAATTTTGATGGGGTAAACTATTTTTAGCCTAAAAATCATCAAATTATTATATAAAGGATATAAAATCCTTGGAAATTAAAATCTTTTTTGAAAAATATCGCCAATCATTTTATAGTTGGCATTTTAAGAATTGGTAATATTCGCCAACATTTATACACTTTTAAATAAGTATGGTTCCTTAAAATCATCCCTACGCGTGGATTTGAGAATTTATCTCATCAACAACATTCATTGTAACATTGTGATGCTACATATCACTTCTTTAGGAGGATTTGGATTATTAAGAATGTGAACATCCTACCTTTTTGATGATAGAAGCGACCACTTTAACAATCACTTCAAGTACATGATACGTCTAGTTAACTTTCTCAAAAGAATCCCTTGAAACAAAATCACAATCTCATACATGATGTTTAATCATCATCCTTGTACCCATATATACCACCATCAAAATGGGATAAGGATCCTTGAGAATATCACTTCTACTCATCTAGGGAAGTATGCGTTTGTTGTGTAAGGGAAAGAAAGTGGTTCTGATACCATTGTTGATCCTAGCCCGACAACAAGAGATAAACCACCTAAAACTTTTCCAACAGTTCCTAATTTAAAATCTACTGCTAAAAATACTTCATAAGTTGGACAGTTCCAAATGTTAGTTCCAGTGCCAATTATAGTTCCAAGTAAAGGACATCAAGAATGAAGCATCTTTTGATAAATCCTCTATTTCTAATTCCAACAACTTAAAATCACTAACCCTGATTTTTGGTGGGCTCATCTTCATCCTTAGTGATCCCATTTCTTGCCCGTTTCTCACCCATGGGATCCTAACGCTTCATCGCTTTTGGTGCTCACTTGTATTTTCTACGAACAAAATATCAATTGCAATCATTGCGGACAGAGAGAAGGAAATCCATGAGTTAATGGATGAAAGGGAGGCTACCTTTTTGTGTAAAAAAAATAGGCTCGTGACATTATTTCAATTTTTTTTTCCAAAATTTGCAAATTTCCACAATAATGTTGTGAAAGAAAACAACTACATAATAAATTAAGGAACCAACACTTATCTTTCTCATAACAAAAATTAAATGTTCATTGTAGAATTGCCTCTCCAGTTTGAATTTTTTTGTTCCTTAACAAAACTATTTTGTGTAACATAATTTATAAACCATTTCGACTCCTAAAAACCTAATCGAGAGGTATGTTCAATGGCTTGCAATGATCTTCAATTTCTTTTATCAAACAAAATATATTTTTTATCGATGGATATGGTTTCACCTTTGGAAGAGAGGTGGCTTGTCTCTAAAATATTTTTCTACTCCACATACCCATGAAAGCTACAGGATGTTATTTCAGGATCCTAAGTATACCAAGGCATCCATTCTCAAAGTTGCTGCTTGAATTTATTCTTCTCGTAATTCCTCTCTTGAGAAGGGAGATTCAAGAGAGGTGAGTTTAAGCATCGAGACAACTGTTAACTTTCAGGGACAAATTACACAAGAAACACCATTAAACACCAACATTTAGTGTGGTAAAACCCCATAATGGGAAACATCCATGCATGCAAAGTATTGAAGCTCATTAATGAAGAACTAAAGATTACATGATGGGCCTTAGCCTCTCAGACCACAAATTACATTATGTATCCCAACCATGCACTATATACTTCATGAAATAAGTTACATGAGTAAAACCGTTGTTGGTTATTTCCGTTATGAGAAACTTCTCGTAAATGCATTTGATTAGTTGTCATTATTAATAATCTACACCTTGACAACAAGATTTTCTAGTACTCTGCCCAAGACTATTCATCACCTTGTTTTTAAACCAAGAGAAGCTACACACCATCGTAACTTTTTTAAAAATACTGGTTTTGTAAACATATCTGCACAATTTTCTTGAGTATAAACCTTTTTCAGATCTACTCCACCTTCACTAATGGATTGTCTTACAAAATAATACTTTACATCAATATGTTTAGTCTTACTATGATAAACATGATTTGTAGCCAAATGTATAGCACTTTGACTATCACAGAAAATAGGCACATTGTTCTGCAACCTTCCAATTTCTCTAAGCAGACTTCTCAGCCAAATCACCTCTTTGCAAGCATGTGAGGCGGCAATATATTCATCCCCTATAGTGGATAAAGCAACTGTTTCATGAAGCTTTGACATCCAACTATAACTCCACCTGTAAGAGAAAATACATAACTTGAAGTAGACCTCATCTTGTCCAAATCACCTACGAAACTTGAATCAACAAAACGACATACAAAGTCACTCTTATTATTAAAAGTGATACAATAGTCCACGGGGACTTCACTTAGTGAACCTCTCACATAGCACGTGCAATCATGGGATATTAAAGAATACCCTTAATTTTGAAAGATATTGGCCCAGACTCTTTTTGTTCAAACCCCCTCCCAATACCAAAAACCTTCCCCCCACTCTTTTTTATACCCAAATCCTTATAAACCACCCTACCCCCTAAACATAAACCCCTCATCCCCCCCAATACCTGCAATATATTGGTTCGATTTTGGACAATTTTAAAACCCACAATATGAACTAACGTGCTAGGATATTGGTCAACAAGTCAATCCCCCCTGACAATAGTCACTTGTGCCTCTTAGGTACTGAAGCATCCATTTCACCGCATTCCAATGTTCTTTTCTCAAATTTGCCATGTACTTACTAACAACAGCTACTACATGTTAAATATCAGGTCTAGTACACACCATTGCATACATTAAACATCCTATTGTATTTGCATATGGTACACGAGATGTATAATCCTTTTCTTCAACTCTACTAGGATATAAACTTGAAGAAAGCTTAAAATGGGAAGCCAAAGGAACATTCACAAGATTTGCCTTATCCATTTCGAATCTTACATGTATTTTCTCAACATACTTCTCTTGTGAAGAACTAAGCTTACCATTTCTTCTGTCTTTGTGTATTTCAATACTCAAAATTTGTTTTGCAGCTCCAAAATCCTTCATATCAAAAGTTCTATCCAACTGATCCTTCAACCTGTTAATCTCATCCATGCTTTTGCTCACAATAAGCATATCATCAACATGCAATACTAAGATAATGAATATGTCGTTCAACCTTTTGAAATATAAACAATGATCATATTCACTTCTAGTATAACCTTGGCTCACCATGAAAGAATCAAACATTTTGTACTATTTTCGAGGCGATTGTTTCAGTCCATACAATGATTTCTTGAGCTTGCAAACTAATATACCTTTCTAATGCTGCACAAAACCTTCCGGTTGTTCCATATAAATCTCATCTTCTAAATATCCATGTAAAAAAGTTGTTTTAACATCTAGTTGTTCTAACTTCAAGTCAAGCAATGCAACTAGTGCTAACACAATACAAATGGATACAAGCTTGACAATTGGTGAAAAAATATCATGATAGTCAATACCTTCCACCTGAGAGTACCCTTTCGCGACCAATATGGATTTGTATCTTTCAACATTACCATCAAATCCTTTTTTCAATTTGAAGACCCACTTACATCCAACAGTTTTTCTATCTTTGGGGAGTTCAACCAATTCCCATGTCGTATTTTTCTGTACAAAATCCATTTCTTATTTCATTTCCATATTCCACCTAGCATTGTCAACACAATCAATGGCTTCCTAAAAATCAGAAGGTTCTCCATCATCAGTAAATAAAACAAATGAAACAAAATCAGTATACCTCTTAGGGGGATTTCTCTCCCTTAATGATCTTCTTGGTGTAGGATGCGGGGTTTCCACATTTTCTCGAATTTCTTCATCTTCTATGACTTCTCTCTCACCAGAAACTTCTTCTTGTTTCTTTGAGTCAGGAGAAGATTGGCTCTTTAACTGAACTAGTTGTTCTGATATTACATTTTCTTGTTCCACATCAACTCTTACATTTCAGATTTAATCAAAGAAGATTTATAAAAAATTACATCTTTGTTATTGACAATCTTGTGAGTAGTAGGATCCCACAATCTATATCCTTTTGTTACATCATCATATCCAACAAAAATGCACTTCTTTGATCTAGGGTCTAACTTAGAACGCCGATTTTTAGGAGTAAGTGCATAAGCTTCACAACCAAAGATTTTCAAATTCGAATAATCACAGGTATGACCAGTCCATACCTCTTCTGAAAGTTTACAATCTATTGCCAGTGATGGCGATCTATTTATTAGATAACAAGCAATAGAACTGCTTCTGCTCACAACTCTTTCCCTAAACTAGCATTACTGAGCATGCTCCTTGATCTTTCTAGAAGAGTCATGTTCATGTGCTCTACAACACCCTTTTGTTTAGGAGTGTATACATTTGTTTTGTGTCTTACAATCCCTTCATCTTTGCAATATTTTTCAAACTCTAAAGAAGTAAGTGCACCTCCCTTATCTGTCCTTAAACACTTGATTGTTCTGTCCGTTCTTTTTTCCACCATAACTCTAAATTATTTAAATGTGTTAAACACATAAGTTTTTCTGTTTAGAACATAGAACCAAACCTTTCTAGAAAAATCATCTATAAATAATACATACTATTTTGCTCCCCCACAATCAGAATGAATGTAGTCAAGAACACCTTTACTAACATGCCTACATGCTTTGAATTTTTGTCTACACTGCTTTCCAAATATATAATGTTTACAAAACGTCAAATTCAGAGTTTTCAATTTTGGAAGCAATTTACAATTCCTTAATACTTGAAGTCATTTTTCACTCATATGATCAAGACATTTGATGCCAAAATTGAGTGGTTACTAAGTCGTCTTCATATACTAATGCAGCACCATTAACTTGAGTTCTTCCAATCAATTTGTAAAGGTTTCTCGTTCTCTGTGCCTTCATGACCACTAAAGCACCCCTGGAAAACTTTTAGAATTCCACTTAAGCCTGTAAACTTATGACCACAAGAATACAACACTTCCAAAGAAATTAAAATTTTCTTTAACTTAGGTACATGTCTAACATTTGTGAGTGTTCTTATAACTCCATCAAACATTTTAATTTTAACATTTCTAACCCCAACAGTTTTACATGAATGATTGTGTCCTAAAAGAACTATTCCACCATTAATTGTTTTATAGGAAGCAAACCAATCTTTATGATGACAGATATGGTGCGAAGCACCATAATCTAATAGCCATTCTTCCTTATATTTAGAAATATTACAAACGGACAAACCTCATTGATCATACTTGAATCAAAAGACTTAATTAATTGAATTTTCCTCTGATTTGGAGTCATCCTTCTTGGACTCTTGTCTCTTCCAACAATCCTTCTTAATATGACCAGTCTTGTTACAATACCAACATTTTAATTTGCTCTTTTTCCCCTTCGATTTAGATTTGGAAGTACCTCTTGACTTTTCTCTTTTCTCTTTGGATCGACCTTTAACAACCAAAGCTTCTAGCGAAGAGGTTTCAAGACTAGATTTATTCCTTAATTCTTTAGACAATAATCCTCAAACCAAATAGTCAAATTCTAAAGTTTCAGTTGTACTAATGCTAATGGAAGAAACTACTTGACCCCAAGATTCAGGTAAAGTACATAAGAGATTGACTGATTTATCTTCATCATCAATTTTAATATCCATACTACTCAATTGGCTAATACGAGTATTTAAAACATTCAAATGATCTGCTATCTTCGCACCTTCTTTCATTCTCATACCGTACAATTGTCACTTCAAGTAAATTTTGTTTGTCAAAGATTTGGTCATATACAGACTGTTTAACTTGCTCCAAAGGCTTGTTGCTGATTTTTCTCCAACAATGTTGAATAACACATCATCCGCAAGACACAATCGAATTGTGCCTAGCACTTTGGCATCTAATTCCTCCCATTCATCCTGTGTCATAGTTAGAGGTTTCTTTCTTTTTCCGTCTAAGGCTCTCTGTAACTCCAGTTGAAAAAACAGATCCCGCATCTTTAATTTCCTTAGTTCAAAATTGTTTTTACCATTAAATTTTTTAATTTCAAACTTTAAGCTAAACATTATTGCAAATATTTTTTTTTTTAAATATTTTTTCGAATAAAATATTCCCAAATAAACAACACTATATTCTCCCGGACTACAAGCTTGAATTTTTTTTCTTTTATATATATATATATATATATTTCCAAACTTCCAAATAAAAGGAAATAGCATAATGTTTTTATTTATTTATTTTATCGTGGAAGTTTGTTTGCTTCACTTCTACCGCTGGCTCCAAGTAGGACTGAGTTAGCCTCTTCCAGGAACAATCAACACATGAGGATTCACCTCTTTCTTCATGTGGGACTCTCGAGGCTCAACAATCTTCCTTCACACAAACGTCAGTAGTTACCCTTCAACAACAATCTTCCTTCACGCGACAACAAACGTCGACCATTACCCTTCAGCAATAATCTTCCTTTTTACTAGCAGCTCAGCACATGTAGGCTAGCAATGGAATCAAGAGATTTTCACTACATGCCCCTCCACATCTGCCAAAATCAGACTATCCATGTTTTCTAGGCCTCTCTTCCATGCACGAGCTTATCCACGTTTTCTAGGCCTCTCTTCCATGCACGAGCTTATCCACATTTTCAAGGCCTCTCTTCCATGCACGAGCTTCATCTTTCTTTTGTCTAGGCAGCAGGAAACTACACGATCTCCTCTCTTTTGTCTAGGCAGAAAGCAACAACGTGCTCCATGCATACACGACCCAACAAAATATAACCAAGCAACAGGCGACACTTCCACGCCTATGGGAAAGCCTTCTCCTCCAGCGCAATCTTCCTTCAACATGTGCAATAGTTTCTTTCCAACGGCCTACCGATGCACACAATAATTTCTCAAGGCCTATCTCTCGCTCTCTTACACTGGCTTTGATACCAGATGTTAACTTTTAGGGATAAATTGCACAAGAAACACCATTGAACACTAGCATTTAATGTGGTAAAATTTCATAAGAGGAAACATCTTCGCAGACAAAGTATTGAAGCTCATCAATGAAGAACTAAAGATTACATGACGAGCCTCATCCTCTCAGACTACCGATTACATTAAGTATCCCAACCATGCACTATGTACTTCATGAAATAAGTTACATGAGTAAAACTGTTGTCGGTTATGCCTGTTATGACAAACTTCTCGTAAACACGTTTGATTAGTTGTCATTATTAACAACAATGGAGTGGAAACGAGCAGAGAGATTTTGCTAGCCAAAAGCAGGTTGGCTGAAGGGCGGGTCGGTGTAAATTAGTTCAGTGTTTAACTTCGATCTCCAAGCTGAGAGAGGTTGTGGATGCAACGGTAGAGGAGATGCTGAAGGGTCTTGCATCCGAACATGGGAATAACTTCCTCAAGATTGTCATAAGCTACGTTGACACTTCGCCTATCCCGTAATCAAATACAAATTTATGCTTTATTATTATTCCTTGCTTATACACCTATACATAGGAAGGTCTAGGCCTACAAACACCTTTCCAAATTTTCTGCATTATTATTTTCGTTGATCATTTTTTCACAAGTAATGTTTTGATCTATTCATGTGGATTGATGATTCATAAACATGTAATTCCGCCATTTTCTTTGATTAACTGTCCAAAGCATAATTGAATTTGTAAATTGTTGAGGACACTTCTTTTTTCTTGTAATGCCTCCCTATAGTTTTTTACTTTAGATCTCATGAGATCCGATGAGATATGCAATCTCTCTTGAGATCAAAATTTTTACTCTAGATCACATAAGATATGCAATCTCTATGTTAATTACTTTGGGAAACTTATATTTGTAATTGTCACTGAAGGTAGCTTTGAAACAAATAAAATAATGTATGAGGTCTTTTGAATCATTGATTTGATTAAAATGGCTATGTAATTATTCTGTTTACATCAATTTATTTTGAATGAAGAAAATCATATTATTCAATCACAAAAATGACAATAAAACATACAGCTTTCATTGCGAAATGAAAACTTGTTAAAAAAATTTAGTTTTATAAAAGCTTTGGAAAATCACAAATTTTTATAATATAAATACCTTAAAGTCATTCATATGATTGTTGAGTGCACTTAGGCAAATGAGTAGTGTTTCACTGTGTTGTTTAAGCACAAACTTGGTGTTTATTTTGTGGCAAAAAAATATTTTAATTTAATTGAAAAAAATGATATTTTTTTAATTTAATTAAAAAAATTATATGTATAGTTTTAAAAGTTTTTGGGTGGAAGGGATGTTTGTATATCTATATGAATAAAATGGTAATAAATATAAAGGAAAAATATTTGACATCTTATGTCTATATTAGTATATGGGCCATGTTAATAAAAGAAAAGGAAAGATATTTTACTTATGCTAGAAGATTAAAATATTGAACTAGCATAGATTTATATAATATGACTTTTAAGTAGTTAAAAGTTGATTTATATAATATAACTTTTAAGTAGTTAAAAGTTTGTACTTGTTGTTTATTTTTCTTAGTGTTCAATAAATCTAGAGTTAAATTAAATTTAACCTAAGGTTAAATGTTACAAAATGAATATACATTTATTAATTATTTAACCGAAAATTTGCATAACATTCATAACATTTAAAATCTATTTTCTAAATTTAAAATCTATTTTTTAAATGTAATATCTTATGGCATTAATTGCGCCGAGAGGCACTCTACAGCCCAGTATGGGGTAGATATTGTAACGTTACGTAACGTTGAAGCCTTACGTAACGTTGTAACGTTATGTAACGCTACATAGATGTCGGCTATAAAAAAATAGAAAAAAAATTATAAGTAACGTTACATAATGTTATGTCGGCTTAAAAAAATAGAAAATTAGAAAAAAAAACAACAACTATATAAATAGCATGAAGTATCACAAACTACATCATAGCTATACCTTGATCCAGCAACCGCAACAGCAACAACCATGCGACATCAAACAACAACAACACTGCTGAAAACCTGAAACTATTAGCAAATGGACATTGATCCAAATTAAATTTAACACCATCGTGAATACAAGCCAGTAAACCTGAACAGACTTGTGAAAATAGTTGGGGAATTTATAGATGTACAAATCACGCTGTCTGTGAATCCAAGGATACATAAAATCATTTACAGGTGGTGTTCCTGAAGCTTATGCCATGTTTTTAAGCAGAGACTGGTCTTCTAAATTAAAAGGCTATTTTTAGTAAGATTGGTATAATCTGTACCTTCCATGGAAAGGAGTGCCATACTAGATCAAGATCTACCGGGAACTATATATATATGAAGCACACTGTAACACAGCTAAACACCCAATGAACCCGCAGTATGTGTGTTTCCAGCTCAGGGTAATTTAGTAGCTTATTCTTTATTGGTAATTTTAAAAATTAAACACCATCTCCTCCTCACACCTGCCTAATCTCCTTCTCACGCCAGCACGACCTCACGCTTGCCTAAGATCCTCGTTACTGTTTACAAAAAATCAAAGTCCCAATCAAATTCATGCAACATCGTTGATAGAAATCTAAATTCTCTGTTAATATTCGAAATAGGCAAACACAGAGACCAGAATTTAAAATTATACTACTGAAAACTTGAAACTATTACCAAATGGACATGGATCCAAATTAAATTTAACACCATCGTGAATACAAGCCAGTAAACCTGAACAGACTTGTGAAAATAGTTGGGGAATTTATAGATGTACAAATCAAGCTGTTTGCGGATCCAAGGATACATAAAATCATTTACAGGTGGTGTTCCTGAAGCTTATGCCATGTTTTTAAGCAGAGACTGGTCTTCTAAATTAAAAGGCTATTTTTAGTAAGATTGGTATAATCTGTACCTGCCATGGAAAGGAGTGCCATACTAGATCAAGATCTACCAGGAACTATATATATGATGCACACGGTAACACAACTAAACACCCAATGAACCCACAGTATGTGAGTTTCCAGCTCAATGTAATTTAGTAGCTTATTCTTTATTGGTAATTTTAAAAATTAAACATCATCTATTTATTCAGCACGGAAATCTACATACAGACCACAGGTTTGAGATTTGGCCCATCGTGAATACAAGCCTAACTCCAGTCTCCCCTACCTCACGCTTGCCTGATATCCTCCTCACGCCTTCCTATTCTCCTCCCTGCTCGCCTACCTATTCTCCTCCCTGCTGCTGGCGATTTGTTATGCTCCTTCCCAGTGCCAGCTGCTATGCTCCTCATGCCTTCCTATTCTCCTTCCTGCTCGCCTACCTAATCTTCCTCCTGCCTATTGCAGTCTCAACAATTGTTATGCTCCTTCCTAGTGCCAGCTGCTATGCTCTTCATGCCTGCCTATTCTTCCTCCTGCCTATTGCAGGCCATAATCTAAACTCCATGTTGTGATGGTTCATCTAACTCCTAGAGTAAAACTCGGAGGAGGTAGTATTACAGCGAGAGCCTCAGGATGGTCATAACTACATCCCTTACCAGGACCATAAAATCGCGATGGTGTGATGTGTAATCGGGCTCCATGTGCAACAAAAAACTCTACATTGATTTGGAAGAGTTAAGTAAAATTGTGGGCTAATTTAAAAAATATTAAATAGATTCCACGAGCAGATCTCTACAAAAAACCCAGATATTTTTAGATACTCTGAATGTTTGCAAGTAAATATGAAAAAAATTGGAGAATATTCAAAAACACTTTTTAAATCATTGTTTATAATTTTTTTTAAACTTAAAAAAAACCATTGTAAATCATTTTGATAAAATATTTCATTTTTATTTCTTGAGTAGGCCATGCAGTGACGTCTCTAGGGGAGCCTCTGGCGACATAGAGCTCTCTCCAGTCCATAAGAGGGTCATTTTTGTACACACTCCCACTGGCATACTGCTTCCCATGTCAAATGAATATTGCCGATTGCTTCTCTCATCATTTGATTATTGAGTTCCTCGGGGAGTCCATGATCTACAATATGAAAATACCATACCCTCTTACTGTGCACGAGGCCGCTGCAATGCGAGGAAGAAGCAAAGGGTCGCACTAGATAAAGGTGAAGACTATCTTTCTGCAATACTATCTTCAAATGCTTCAAGAATGGGTGATTGTATTCCTCTAACACACACTCTCTTGCAATACGTCCAAATGTTGCAGCAAAGATGTCATTTCACATTCTGTTGTGTTGGTTGGCGTATCATTCCTGGGCTTATCAAGCTCTGCAAAAATAAGAATGAATGAAAAAAACATTGGTTACATACTTGTCAAAAACATTAAAAAAATCCATCATATCATTATACAAATAGCTAAAATTTCCTTTAATATTCGTTATGAGGGAAATGTTTTCTTAAGAAGCAGACATTAATAACAGTGATGTAATTAATAAAAAAACACTTTTTAAATAATTGTATATAAATTTAAAAAAAAAACATTGTAAATCATTTTGATAAAATATTTAATATTTTATTTATTGAGTGCATACTTATTTCAGTTGTTAAAAGTGGTTCAAAAGACATTGCATATTCAAGTTGTGTTAATAGACGCTACGAGGCATTAAGATTAAAAATATGTTAACGTATATAGAGTATATTAATACAATTAATTACACATTTTACTCTTGAGAATGATTGTAGGAAAATCCCACTAATTCCTTAGCGGATTTGATCCCTCTAATGACATTAGCTTATTATTTTAACCGATTATCATGTTATCTACTTCAGAGATTGCTAATTGTGTCGAGTATTTAAAATGTATTATTCCAGTACAGAATAATATTACATGGATATATTCCCTTGAAAATTTGACGACATGTAATGATCCGCAAAAATATGTTGGCCTTGCACATGGTTTTAAAACCAAGTACTACAAGGCCTCCTCAACAACCATGTAATGCTTCTTAAACAACCCATGGTAAATTGCACTCAAGGAGATTTGTTAAATTTTTTACCAAATTTCAATTAAAAATAAAGAAAATAAAAAATAAACTACTCTTAAAATAAATTATAAAATTTCAAAAAATATATTATTTCAAAAACTAATCAATACCTTCACTCCCCTAGATTGTTTTTCGATGAGCAAATTACCATCCATCTGTGAATCACAATGAAACAAAATTAGGATATGCTCAAATTCTAAATTCATTATTATACTTCAAAATTTCTAAAACGATTACAGTTGTACTTTCAAAGTTTACTAAAATTTCTTAGTATGAATAAAGGCTTACAACCGTATTTACTTTACAAGCTTTTCCCATTTACTTAATATTCTTTATAACCGAGAAGAGGAAGGCGATTAGCTTCATCTTTGTGTGGGGATTAGACATACAGAGAAGTTGTATACAAGTCTCTATCACTATATGACTGAATTTCTAACCATGCTTGGCTCAAGTGAAAATGGTGAAGAGCATTTCAATCTATTCCACTATGTTGAAACTGAGCTAAGCGCTGAAGAACACTGCTATATTTCCTCTTAAATGAATTTGCTACATACTGAGCAAGGTGAGCACTATTTTGAATGCAAAGATAATAAATCTAACGACAAATCCAACAAATCTAATGAATCTGTGTTTTCAACTTAACATGTTCCTTACAATGTTGATCAAATTCCAGTTAATTTGTGTCACTGCCCACGGCTGAAACTAGCCTAGATCCAAATCCTAGGCTCTATCAAGCGCCAAGAGGGATCAAATCTTCCGAGGTGCAAACCTCTTCTCAGGTATTGCACTCAAGGAGGTTTGCACCTCGAGAGATTTGATCCCTCTCAGCGCTTGATAGAGCCTAGGATTTGGATCTAGGCTGGTATTTATATTCAAACCACAATAATTTAGGGTATTTGAGATCAGTTTTGCAAGATTGTTGATTGTTTCCATGATATTGACTCTATGATAGTTTAGAAGAGATCAATTCTGCAAGATTGTTACTATGATCTTAAATATTCTTGTTTGAAATCATATATGGAGTTGATTTTGTCATTCACCATTGTCATTCTATTAAATTCTAGTATTCTATATTATTGTATGAATAGAAAAAAAAATATTAATTTATTAAATTTTTAAAAAATAAAGATAAATTTATTAGGGTTTGATTGATAAATAAAGATAAATTCATTTTAATTTGAGCATATTAAATATTAAAATAATTTTGAAAATTAAAATATAATTTTTTAAAATATTTAAAAGATATAAATTAGTTTAAGATAAATCTATTCTACTTTATATATTTTATTTTTTTATAAATTTTTTGTTGAAACTATTTAAAATATTCTAAAAGTTACTCTGTCTCTACTAAAGATTAATTTACTCATTTTAAAAATATTTCCATATGTTTCCATAAATGTACATAAATGTAGGTTATAGTAAATAAAATGTAATAGTCACATGTTTTTATTAATTGTGAATTTTGTTAAGTAAAATATAATAAAATTTTAGTAAAACTATAATAATCAATAATAATTGACTCAGTAATATTTTTTTAACTATAATATTTATATTTCTTTACTTTTTTAATTATAAATAGTGTTTCATGGGACGTGTCTCCCAGGGTTGGGGTGCCCCTGCGCTTCCCACGCCCCTCAGGATTGCGAGGCTCCATAAGAAACATTTCCCAGCGCACCCTTTGTTCCAGCATTTCCGTTGACAATCTAAACCGGCAAAGCGAGGCGTTTGGGTGAACGTTTATCCTATTTTTACCTGATGTTGGAGACATTAATGCAGCGAGAAGGTCTTTAAATTCCTTGCATACAAAACTTATATAGGACCTAGCTCTAGTTCATAAAGATGGGGAAGATGTGAAAATAGGCCACGTAGATGAAGGCATAGAGATGCTTAGAACCCATTTCAAAACTACTTCTGAGCGAGCATTAGTAGTTTTAGATGATGTAGATCATGCAGATCAGTTGGATGCATTTTTGCCAATAAAGGACCTTCTTACTTCCCATAGCTTAATTTTGATTACATCTCGCTACAAGGATATCCTCACAAGATCAGGAATAGAAGAGTTGTCAATCTATAAGTTGATAGACCTCAGTGAACAGCACTCTCAAGAGCTCTTCTTCTGCTTACATGCATTCTGCCAGCCTCATCCACGTTCAGGGTTCAAAGATCTTGCAGATGAGTTTTGTAGGGCCTGCGATGGACTACCCTTGTCTTTGAAAGTGTTTGGGAGGCTTCTTTGTGGAAATAGTGACACATCTTATTGGAAAGGCCTATTGGATAAACTTCGCCGAATAATAATTCCGAATGACATTAAGGAGACACTCAAACTGAGTTACGATGCACTAGACAGAGAGGAAAAACAAATATTCTTAGACACTGCATGCTATTTCATTGGAGAAGACAGGAATATGGTCATAAGAATATGGGACGGATCAGACTCGGGCGGTTTGGTGGCACTTCAAAATCTGCAGGCGAAGTGCCTTGTCGAGGTGGACGGGGAAATACCTTAAAAATGCACGATCACCGGCTAGACATGGGAAGACAAATTGCGGATCAGGAAATGTCTTCTGGAGTAATCCTGCATCGTGTTTGGCGTGTGATTGAGGACATTCCTGATTTGTGCAGGCAGCGATCATCTGTAAGTGCTTCAATTATTCAAACAATTTTTACTTTTCTTTATTCAACCCAAGCAGTTGTTTGTTTCTAACGAATGATCAGGTCATAACCGAGGTGCGCGGAATTAGGACGGTCTCTTGCTTCGAACCGTTCCCAGTATCAGAAGGAGAATCGTCATGGTTTAAAAGTTGGCGTGATCGCCTGAGGAAGCTGAACAACCGTGCACCGTATAGTTTCAGTAATTTACAACTTGTTGCAACTAAAGATGGTCATTTAAAACGCATATTGTCGCCAAATCTAATATGGCTGCGTTGGAATAACTGTGCTTACAATTGCCTGCCTTCCTGGATTGCGATGAAGAATACAAGGGTTTTACAAGTGTCTGGAAATAAATTGAAAACACTTTGGCGACCAGAATCTCAGGTTAAAACTGCTTAAGCTGGTTCTGTTTTTATTCCTTCTATTATTATTTGCTGCTCTATTTTATGGTAAATTATTGTCAGGGTCTGAAACGCGTGAGGATTTTGTAGATGAAAACGATCATATATATATATATATATATATATATGAATATTGCGTTGCAGGCACGTCTGGAATTGAGAGAGCTGACTATTCGTTCTCCTCTCTTAAAGTTTCCAAAGTCCATTGGGCAGCTGAAACACATCGAAAAGATTGTGGTGCAGTGCAGTGATCTCAAATCGCTACCAGAAGAATTTTGTCAACTTCACTTGCTGAAGTACATCGATCTCTCTTAGTCCGGACTGTTGCAAATGTTTCCAGATGCCTTCGGGAACTTAATGCACCTTAAACATCTGGATCTGCGGTTTTGCTTGAGTCTGTCCCTGTCGGAGAAAACATTTGCAAATATCAGGAGGCTCGAATATTTAAATCTCGATGGCTGTCGTAATGTGGAAACATTGCCTCCCGAAGTCGCACATCAATAGTCCTTGGAGTACTTATCTGTGTCTCGAACGGATTTAAAAGAATTCCCTGATGATATCCGAAAGCTCAGTTAGTTTGGAGATATTCTTTAGTGAGGGTGTTTGTCACACCCTTAAATATCTCCGAATGAGCCATTCCAATGATCTGGTAGAGGTTGGAGCACTGCCACCGACATTCACAAAGTTGTCTATTTGGTTCTATAACAATAACCAAAATCTAAGTGAATGTGATTTAAACTTTTAATTAAAAATTTATTTGTGCATAAATTTGCGTCCTTACCAAAATGATAATTTGACCTCCATAAAATGTTGCATGTAGGTTTCTAGGGCCTATAAACTCAATGTAACTAAAAACATGATTATAAGGCCTACATGTATGAAACAGGGATTTAGAATTTTTTTTGTCAATGAAGTAGTTTGGAATTTATTGGTCATTAAGGCTCTACAAAGATGACTTTGGAAAGTGGTGTGTGACCATTCCTTTGAAATCCCTTCATGTCTTCTACATTTTGTAAAGAATCGCTCTTCAATATTAAGTCATATAAGAAACTTACAATTTTGTGAAGCGAAGTAACCAAGGGTTCCTATGTCTTGCCAACCCCCCATGTTAATTAATTAGTATTATTCGAAAGGCTTATGTTTCAACTCGAATCTACCTACTCTTTGTTCTAACTTTGAATGGTTTTTTGTTGGCCTTAAATCCCTCTCTATTCTAGAGTTTGGATAATCCCATTGGGTTTCTTTACCCGTTGTTACTTCGAATTTTAATCCCTTTGATGTGTTTTATTGAACTTATTTGACTTTGCTTTTGTGAAACTCAGGATGACTTTGCTTTAATCCCTCATGATGACTTAGCTATTGATCTTGTTTAAAATTCATAATATTTGGATCTACCTTTGATTTAATCCCTCATGATGACATAGCTATTGATGTAGTTTAAAATTCATAATATTTGGATTTACCTTTGTTGGTAATAACTCCCGATTCAATTAACTATTCCAATGCAAAAGCCTATACTTATACAAATCTCCTAGCGGTTGGGTTTCACCTTCCACTCAGCCTGTTTGGCTTCCTATCTATTCATATTCCTATTTTTTATTTATTTACAATAATCCTGACGGATTATTCTAACAATCCCCCTCTTAATCCGAAGGG
>LPNX010044274.1:3835-44361 GCA_001517045.1 Pseudotsuga menziesii
ACATATTGAAACATAGACTCTAATAACCTCAATAGGCACAAATTCCAAGCCGAACACCCCAACTTTGGAGGTATGGAGTGAAAAACTCAGAAATTATCAGTCGTTTATTCAACGACCAATAATAACCAAGGGAAAAACACCCTGGGCTGATCGGATTGACAAATGAAGTCTAAGAGACCGAGTCTTTTACAGACACTATCATGCTAGAACATTTATTACAATTCCCCCATGGGGTATGAACATGTGATATGATACAACAAGCACTTCCCAGAAGTAATTCCAAAGGTCTTTTTGAAGTCCGAACAAGTTAACCCTGTCCGGTTCACCAGGCTCACTTGATAAAAACCACTAAGTACAACTTAGGTGGTAACACTATCTGGCACATTATAATGTGGCATCATGTAAATACGCACATCAAATAAAACAAACCACAACCAGCTACGGCAGTGCAACATTGACTGAAAAGGGCATGGTTCCAAAGGATAAGGGGTGGGGGATGTCAAACCTTGATCTATGGGGGAAAAACCCATGTGTTGCCACCTTGTTGTGTCTTTTCCATCTTCCCTTGTCAACCTCTTTAATGTCTTGTTTTGGGTAGTTGAGTTAGTTATGGCTGCTGGTGGTTGGGGGCAGTTATTGTCTTTGGGAGTGGGGTGGCAGGGTTGTCAGTCCCTAGCCCACACGCCCACTCCACCCACGACTTCCTTCACTCCACTCTCACGTGACCTTCCATTCTCCCCACGAGCATTCTCTCCTCGGTCTGTTCATTCCTCCTGTTAGTCTGCTCACTCTCACGCAGAGAGAGAGATGGTATGTTTTCATCCTTACACAGGTAGTTGGTCGGGCTCCTCACCACGCGTGCTCTCTGTGGGCTATTCGTTCCCCATCGTGGTCTGTTCCTCATCCGCGTTCAGAGGGAAGCGAGTTCACTCTCATGGTTGTCTGCCCATCCACGTGCATAAACGGAGCTATCCCTCCTCATGCACAGGTGGGGAGTATGTAGCTTTTCCCCAATGGGGAACTGTGTAAGTCTTTCTGTTTTCTTAATTGTCCAGGATGGACTGCTGTTTGCATTTCATCATGGTGATTGTGGTTGCTATTATGTTTTGGGACTATGGATGGCTGCTATCATTCATTGTGGGGTTGTGGCTACTGATTTCCACATCTGTTGGTTGTGTCTTCTTCCCTGCTTTGGGACTGTGTAGTTGCCATCGTTTGCATTGTGGGTGTGGGTTGTTGAAGTACCCTGGTTTTTGGTTGCAGTTGAGTTGTTTTGGCCATGTTAAGGCCAAGAGAAACTCTGAATTGCCCTGTGGGCTTGAGCTGTGTCTCATTTTGGTTTGGGGTTTCTACCCTACTGTTTATGCCTTCATCACAGAGTTGTGAATGAATTGTTTTACTACGGGTATGCAGTGGTTGCCCCTTGGACAGTGCTAGCTTGGCTGATCGGTTGATGGCCTGATAAACCCAGCTGTGTTGGTTTGACTGATTTGTATCCCTCGGCAATGTGTAAGCCTGCATTGACCCTTTTCCTTGGAGGAATCATGCCCATATTAGGGCTGGCAGCGTTGCTGAGAGATTGATGAGCACGCTGGCCTATGGTTGGGTGGAACATTGCAGTGACATAGCTAGTTGCGGGATTCTTCATAAAAAAGATAAGTGCTGCTGGTTACTTCATCTCTGCAATTATACCTATTTTTCTATGGATTATGATGAACATGTTAAATGTTGGAAATGTATATGTGTTGCTTCTGCTGTATATTGATGTCCTAGGAATTATGAATCCCTGTATGTTGGATTATGCATATGCTTGTATGTCTTAGAATCCCTATTATGAGTCATGTTAAGCTTTTAATTTTCAGCATTGATGGATTGTATATGTTCATGGAGCTTTTTGCTTGTATGCTTCGGTGATGGTCGTGTCCTCTTCGCCGGTCTTGAGGGATGGGGATGTGACATTAATGCCAAAACTTAGTGAGGCATATTGAAGATAAAAATGCCAATGGATTTAGAATCCTTTCTCAAAATGGATATAGTTGGATTTGGATGCTTGGAAACTCATTCCAAACAAGACAACACAATGCAATAATTGTTTCATCAATTTATAAATCTTAAATCCATCAAGGAAACACAATAAAAATACTTTTGAACACTTAATACCCTTAAATAATGACATTTGTGGAATGTGCAAGGTTTTGAATTAGATAAAGAAAAAAATCCTATGGTTATGTTTCAATTACAATATACATACCACTCACTAGGGCTCATTTTCCATAAGTTCAATGAAAATGAGTAAATGCCAAAAACATTACGTTGTCATGTAGTTTTTTGACAAAGTTTGTATTTCTATATATTATTAATTTTACTAGTGCCATGGAGTATAAATATGGTGTGAACCATCTAAAAGGTGATATATTGACCAATAAAACACTAAAGAGACATCAAAAATAATTTTGATATAACAAAAAAAACGTTGAAATGAAAATTTGTAGTTATATTAAACAAATTAGTTGCATTGAGAGTAGGGATATGCTTTACAAATTAATATAGGAATGTTGTAGTGTAATGTAATAAAAAAAATCAAACTATTAAAACATTTAATTTTAAATTTTACAAAAAAATTAGTAAATCGAAGAATGGAAATTATGAAGAAAAAATATATCATCTAGAGATGTACTTTGCTAGTAAAATACTCCATAAAATCCTCCGCAGTGACCAGTGGAGTGTTAAAGTTTATATAGATGAATATTATGTTTGAATTTATTATAGCAGTACTTTTCTAGATCTATCTTTGTTATTTATGTCTCCTTATACAATGATGATAAAAATATATGTGACAATATACCTTGAGAGAGAGAAAATGTTAAAGTCATTGGTCTTGTTGATCCTATGGGTAAAAGGGGTTGTTTCTCCACCTTTATGATACACCTTGGTATTGTAGTATGGGGGCTTCCTTAGCATCTTATCATGACCCCTTTGGTTGACTTATGGTCCTTCATATTCTACTTGGTCATATCACCCTTAATGTGTCTGGTACCTTGACTACCTTTGGTATGATGACTTAACCTTATTACTTTTATTGTTTTTTTGTTATGTAACCATATTACATTTGGTACCTTACTCTAAGTGTACTTAAATTTATTTATTTTTTTATTATGGTAACCACCCTAAAACCTAGGGTTTCCTAAGTGACCCTTCTAGAAGACTTTCCAAGTTTATATATGATGTTCATAACTTCAGTCTTGGTGTATCTTGGCATGAAATAAGTATAGATATGATCTTTTATTAACCTTAAGAGGTATGATGAATTAACCTTATTAATTTAATTTTTTATTCTCAATTGGGCCATGACCTTTCTCCCAACTAGTCGTGAACTTACTGTGTGCCAGATATGAGTTCGGGGGTTGTAAGGTTGTCTAGAACACATGTGACAATATACCTTAAGAGAGAAAATATTAAATTCATTGGTCTTGTTGGCACTATGGGTAAAAGGGGTTGTTTACCCACATTTATGGTACATCTTGGTCTTATGGGTATGGGGGTTTCCTTACCACCTTGTTGTGACCCTTAGCATACTTATGGTCCTTTTGGTACTAGAACCCTTGTTGTATATGGTACCATGACCACCTTTGGTGTGATGTCTTGAATTTATTGTTTTTATTTTATATGACCAGTTGAACGTTAGTACCCTATACTATGTCAACCTAATTTTTATTTTATGGTAACCATCCTAAAATCTAGGGTTGAAGAATGGCACGTGTAGAAGTCCTTTCAAGTTATAAAAGTAAGTATTATCCTTCATTGCAGATCCATCCAAGAAGATACATCTTAGCCCTGATATTTTTCTTATGCTTGACATTAAGGAGTATGTTTCTAGGATTTCGCTTCTCTACTCCTGGGTTACCAGATCCGAGTTTAAGTGATATTTTGTGCTCCTTTCTCTCCTGAGCCATGATATCTATTTGGTCATGACCTTAGAAAGTAGATCCATGGACTGTGTAGTGTATCTCTTGTTGGATTGTGACCTTATGAGGATGATCCATGGACTATGTGGTGTCTCTCCTTCTGATCCATGACCTTATGCACCTAATCCATGGACTATGTGGGAACATGTGTCCTTCCAAGACTTCGTTGTGACTATGCTAAACCTGTGTTGTGATTGTGTAAGACCTATCCTAGTGGGATGTGCTATTCTAGTGGGATGTGACTGTGTATCCTAGTGGGTTGTGATTGTGTTCATATATCCTATAAGGGGTATGGAATGTGATGATCTCCTTCATCCTTAATATTAATTGTGGTAACCTATTCTAGCTACGATGTGACTATTATAAGCCCCTAGGAATGGGCCGTGACTATTAAAATCCCCTAAGGCTAGGTTATGACTATTTTGTGACTTATTATTTTGGGTCATAATCACTATGAGATTCCCAAAATTGTACTTTGACCCTTGTGTTGGGAAATGACCCTTGGGGTTGTTCATATATGATCTATGAATCTTGAATGCCTCTTGTGATGGGTTGTGACCTTGTGTATGCTCATTTAACTTGAGTTGTGACCTCCGAGTTTTTTGTATAGAGCTATGATCTCTATGGGATATGGGACTATTGTACAAAGATATGACTCTTGTGGGATGTTAGGACTTAGACTTGACCTTGTTGGGTTTCTAAGATCTGTTTTGTGACTTGTGTTAATGCTCCTGAACTGGTTGTAATCCTCCTAGTGCCTAAATGTGTTTGGGGATGAGTGTCATTGCTGGGTATTCACACTTAATGACCGAGGTATCTTGTTTACTATTATATGTATATAACCTTAACCTACAACAATCTTTCTCTCTCTCTCTCTCTCTCTCTCTCTCTCTCTCTCTCTCTCTCTCAAGATATGCCATTCGTTCCTTTTGGCAGCTTGTCCACAATGAAAAGAGATGATTCCAAAAGTGTTTGAGTATAAGGCATATCCAAACCATATCTCAACTAACCTTTTATTACTTTATATTCATTAGTATTTACTACTGCTATTGTTAGTATTTATGTTCTGTACATTGCATTTTATGAAAAAGGTATTTTCTCTATTCCCTTGGTGACTTTTCCTTAAAAGACAAGATATGATCCTGAAAATGTCTGAGTATAAGGAAGGCCTAAATCAATATCTTTTGATACTAATATTTGTTTATTTAGTGTTGTTATTTCAGTACTTCTATCTCTGCTTCTTATATCTCAAGGACCAACTTTAGCACAAGGACCATTGAGTAGTGCTAAATTTGAAAGTGATGAAAATTATGTTTAATTTGTCTTATTGTTTTGCATCTAGTAATATGTTGAAAATTAACTTTGTTTTTACTATTGTACTATCATGCATCTTGGAAATTTATCTATTGTTGTACCTTTACTTCATTTAAGTAATTGACTGAGTTGGTTAAACTTTATTGTAATTTTGTTATTGTTTATGTTCTGTACATTGGAATTGATAACTCATCTTAAGTACAAACTTTAATGCAGTAACTAGTGGAGTGTTAAAGTTGAAAGAGATGCAAATTATGTTTGAATTTATTACAATACTACTTTTCTAGATATAGATTTGTTATTTACCTCTGCTTATACAGTGATGATAAAACTATATGTGACAATATACCTTGAGAGAGAGAAAATATTAAATTCATTAGTCTTGTTGGTCCTATGGGTAAAAGGGGTTGTTTCTCCACCTTTACGGTACACCTTGGTCTTATGGGTATGGGGGTTTCCTTAACATCTTGTTGTGACCCATTTGGTTGACTTATGGTCCTTCATGTTCTACTTGGTCCTAGCACCCTTATTGTGTGTGGAATCTTGTCCACCTTTGGTATGATGTCTTAAACTTATTACTTTTATTGTTTAATTGTTATGTGACCAGATGACCTTTGGTACCCTACTCTAAGTGTAATACACTTTATTTCATGTTTTATTATCATAACCACCCTAAAACCTAGGGTTTCCTAAGTGACCCTTCTAGAAGAATTACCAAGTTTATATATTATGTTCATAACTTCACTCTTGGAGTATATTGGCATGAAGGAAGTATAGATATAATATTTGTTGTATGCCTAGGGTTATTGTTGTTGTAAAGTTTAATACACTTAAAATAGGGTACCAAAGGTCATATCGTACCTCTTCTAGGGATGATAGACTTATGTTGTGAAATGTGAGACATAATATCTAACCAGTGAGCTCCAACCATGAAATGTGAACCTAAACCATCAACATTGTAACCTTCTCTCTCTCTATCTCTCAAAGTATGTATTCTGATAGCTTGTCCTTACAGTGACAAGAGCTGACTCAAAATTTCTGAGTATAAGGAATATCCAAACTAGATCTATCTAACATACTATTGTTCTTTAATTATCGTTCATTAGTTAAAATTCATTGTATTTTTGTTAATGTTTATCTTCTGTACATTGTAATTGATAACTCATATCAAGGACCAACTTTAACGTAGTGACTAGTGGAGTGTTAAAGTTGAAAGAGATGAAATTATGTTTGAATATATAAATATATGTGAGAATATACCTTGAGAGAGAGAAAAAAGATTAAATTCATTGGTGTTGTTGGTCCTCTAGGTAAAAAGGGTTGTTTCTCCACCTTTATGGTACACCTTGGTATTGTGGGTATTGGGGTTTCCTTACCATCTTGTTGTGACCCCTTTAGTTGACTTATGATCCTTCATGTTCTACTTGGTCCTAGTGCCCTTATTATGTGTGGTACCTTGACCACCTTTGGTATGATGACTTAACCTTATTGCTTTAATTGTTTTATTGTTATGTGACCATATGACCTTTGGTACCCTACTTTAAGTGTACTACTGAACTTTATTTTATTTTTTATTATGGTATCCACACTAAAACTGTGAAATGTTAGACAATATGAATGTAAAGGATTAGAATGACCAGAAGAGGTTTAAACTGCTCCTACCAAGATCCCAATAGTTAGAAGGATGGTCGACATAGTGAATTTATCCGAGGTGAAAGTGTGGATGGGTAAATTGAAGACCCTATCACTCTATCAACCAATTAACAACAATCAGATGGAAAGGTACAAATAAAAAATAAGTCTTAAGTCCCACAATGGCATACAAGGAAGAAAAAGGGTTTGAAGGTTTCATGCAAGAATCACTAGGATTGGTGTGGAATGTAAATGTGATGCTACTTATGGAATCTAAAATATGTAACATAGAGTATATAAAGAGTATTAAATTTAATGTCATCTACGTGAATTGGTTCCAGAAAAAAAATTAAGATACTAATGGGCTTAAAGCACACAGAAATAGGTTAACTCATGGCATGCTTATAACCCACAAATACAAGGATAAATCATCAACACTCTAACTCTCTCTCTCTCTCTCTCTCTCTCTCTCAAGGTGTGTCTTCTGGAATATTGTCCTTACATTGACAAGAGCTGACTCAAAATGTTCAAGTATAAGGCATATCCAAACAAGATCTAAATAGCATTACTATTATTCTTTAATTAGTGTTCATTAGTTAAACTTCATTGTAATTTCGTTACTATTTATGTTCTATACATTGGAATCGATAACTCATCTCAAGGACCAACTTTAAAGAAGTGACCAGTGGAGTGTTAAAGTTGAAAGAGATGAAAATTATGTTTGAATTTATTACAATAATACTTTTCTGAATATAGATTTGTTTTTTACTTCTGCTTCTGTATTAAAGTATAAAATTTTAATTTTTCTTATATCAAATCATAGGCAATTCCTTTATTCTAAAATTTTCAATGTCATAGCATAATCAAAATAACTAAACATTCATGGAAAACAATAACCATAAACCTCACTATTGATTCAAGTCACAGTTCATTAGAAATACATGGGTGAGATGTACTATTGAATGATGTTTCCCATGGTGCAGGAAGAACCAAACATGTATTTTTCAATTTCATATTCCTCGAGCGAGGGGATTTTAGGAATACTAGAGGAAAGTGAGACATCTTGAAGGTCTACAACAAGTATATCAACTATATGTCAAAAGATCAAAAGAAAATTCCAAAAACACATGCAATTTTTTCTTGTTGAAGGGGGGTCATGTTCACATAATGATGAGACCATAGGAGACATAGAGGTTCCATTGAGGTACAAAGATATAGTGAAGCAATGGGTACCCAAGGATATTACTCAAATAAAAAAATATTTTTGTGTGAAAAAAGAGGATATATCGAATTGCAACATCGACATACATGGTTTGGGGTTGTTTTGCATGGATGGCATAAAGGTCGGTTACAGCAGATGTACATAACTGATGGAATATGTTGGACCCTATTAAAACTATAGATGTTGGATGTGACTATTCCAATAGACAATAATTATGCACATATATGGATTGTTTGCAAATTATTTACAGCTGAAAGACATGGATCAAAATAAAGGAGCAACGATGTACATTGATAGAATGCAAAAAGCTATAGGAAATATTGCAAGGTTTATAAACAGTACACAACCAAGGTCTACACTTAAGCAACCCAATTGCATATTTAATGGGTGTGAGGAAACCATGTTTTTGTATGTGCCATTAAATCAATAAATTCAGGGGAAGAGTTTCTTATTAATTACATTTTGAATCGAATAGATACAAACACGTTCACTATGGGAGTGGTACATCTAACAATTTACCCAACCTTTAATTAATGAATCTAATATCTTATGTATTTTTTGTTAGTCTTGTGTTCTAATTTGGTTAAAATTTTATATATTTAAGACGTAGGGTAGATATTGAGGCATCTCCCCAATAGCTAATCATAGGAGTACACCATCCTCGAGGAAACATGTATACATCATTGTAATTGTATAAATATAATATGAACAAAATGTTTAATTGTTATGTTTTTTCATGAGTATAATCATTTTTTTAAGATAATGTTATCTATATTTTTATTACAGGGTGTTAATTGGGGCAAATCCCTACCACTAAATCAAATAGTACCTTGAGGTAGCAAGTATACCTCGTTGTTATTTTACTACTATAATATCTGCAATATGTTTTATTATTATTTATTTTCATCAGTATATTGGTTTCATTTATACAATTAATTATGTATTTTTCATCACAGGATAATGATCAGAGCATCTTTGGATAGTTGATCAGAGGAGTAGACTATCCTCAAGGCATCATGTAATCCTCATTATAATTTTACTACTATAATATGTGAAATTTGTTTTATTATTATTTATTTTCATGAGTGTATTGGGTCCATTTCAATAATGAACCATGTATTTTTCATCAGAGACAAGTGATAACGACATATCACCGATAGTTGATTAGAGGAGTATACCATTCTCGAGGTAGTAAGTAATCCTCATTGTAACTTCACAAATATTATTATAAGATCACTATGTTTCTTTATTAGTCTTTTTTGTGAGTACAATGGTTTCATTTCAATAATGTTTTATACAATTAATTTTTGCAAGGAAGTGATCAGGGAAAGTCCCCAACTATTGATCAGATGATTATATGCTCCTCGAGTCAACATGTATACCTATTTCTAATTGCACAAATATAATATGAACAATATGTTTTTTGTTAGGTATTTTTATTATGTATATTGGTTTCATCATGATAATGTTTTCTACATTTTTGTTGCAGGGTCATGATCGAGGCAAGGCCCTAGCTGTGGATCATACGACATCATTCTCGAGGTAGAAGGTATATGTAATTGTAATTTTTGAAACCGAACATGAACAATATATTATTTTATTATGTTATTTTCCTCAATATATTACTTTAATTTTATTAATGTTTTATATATTTTGTTGCAACCTATTGATTTAGCGTTTGATCCAGCATCATAAATAAATAGATATTAATGTGGATCAGATAATGTGTGATGCTGACATTGGGTCTTCGCTAGACCCAATTAAAATTATAGAGAAGAAATTAAACCAAATTAATGAGGATATCCTTCATTTGCTATTCATTCAACTGTAGAAACACGACATTAAAGAAAAGGTTTAATTTTTCGTGAAGAGATCTAAGGCCTTGAAAGAAATTTGTAGGATATTAAATTAGAACATAATTTCATTTATGATTTTATAATTTGTACTTGTATATTATTGTGAACTAACAATTGGTTTGTATTTATATGATTTTTTGCACCAACACACTAGTGGTGAGGGTGGTGTTGGTACTAGTGATGCTCATGGAGAGTCGTCACATGAGCATATGAATCCACTTGCATCACATGTTCCATTGTTCTCAACTGAACAGTTGGAGACACATTCTGTGACACCCCTAAGGCTAGATGTGAGTGCACTCGCTAGTCGTCGGAGCACAGATGATGGTACAAAATAAGGGGTCAATGCAGAGAGTAGTAATGATAATGCTCAAGCAACACTCCCTGGATCTTCCCGTGTCACTATCATGGGTACACTACATACAAAATTTTTGGTGGACAAAAATATTGTTCCCATAAATATAGATAACATCCTAGGTATTTATACATTGTTTAACTTATTGTTTATAATTTGATTGTAATATAATAAGAAAACATTGTTTTTCAACTAATGATCACATGATCGTCTTGCAGGAAATGATTTTTTTAATAAACATCTAAATGATTTGTCATTGGAGATATTTTGGGCCACCATCAACACAAGGTGAGATAAACACACAAAATATTTAAAAGATGATCTCACTAATTTCTTGGTTGGCCTGTTCGACAGCGATACCTTCAATTAAGCAGAGGTCCTAAAGTAGGCTGGCCAACATATAAATATTGTGAGGGACCAATTTAGGGTTTATCTAGAAAGGAAACCTAGGTATGAGTGCCCTACTATTATTCTAGGAAGAGAGATGAAATCTAGAGTGGAATATGGAAATTAGAGGGATTTAAAAAAAGAAGGAAATCCACGACCAGGCACAAGAAGGTATGCAATACTTTCGACAGTGTAATTACAAACCTTATTATTATTATTATTTAGATAAAATTTGAAACATATAACATATTTCAACCTTTTCATAGGCTGTCAGACACATCAAAGGACACAAAGACAAGACAAGATAAAATGTACAGCACAAGCTTGGGCCTAGTGGAAATTCGGATTTGGCGGAACAAATTGTAAGTATAAGAAAATTGCAAAAAAACAAATATTACATCCAATTAATGAATTACAAATTATTTTTTGTTTTATTGAAATGTAAAAGGAAAATTCATGACATTATGTAAATATGCATGAAAATTGATTCAATGAAGTGCCCACAGAGGAAGACTTGAAGCTTAGCTTCCAACATGGTTTTGGAGCTATTGTTGAACGCCAAAAAGTCTTGTCTGGGAAAACATAGTATTCCGATGATCCATATTGCACGCATGTAAATAAAATCAATGACGTTTATTGAATATTGATTACCTATGTAGTCTATTCATTCTAAATATTTGCAATAAAATATTGAGTCGACTTTGAGCAGGAAATCAACGATCCGCCCAATGTCGAGGATGGAGAACAAGCTATCGAAGGTAATGCTTAGAGTCCTGGTAATGAATGAATTTATATGCTACAATTTAAAATATTGTATTGCAAATGATGAAAATTAATTGTACTATTTAATTTTTCAACTATAGAGAATGTAGAGGCTCCTACTATACAAGATGAGCCTATATAGGAACATGAAATACATGATGTGGCCACATCAAGTAAAAAGCACCTTTGTAATATTTTTTAATGTTTTTTTTATTATAATAACATAAGATATCGATTTAAAATTTTTACATTATTGCAGAAAATCCCTACCCCTTGCAGCAACATCCACGTCACAACTACTATATTAGGCAAACACTATGACAAGTTGTAGATGCAATGAGAACTGAACGACAAGCTGCAGAAGATGATTTGCTTGTTGATTTTGTAAAAAGAGAAAAACCTAGAAATAAGTGACTTAATAAACACTATCTATACTTATTTTTATAATAAATTAAATCCACTTTTGTGCATATATATTTAATAATTTTTTTCAGGTACAATATGCATTGGGTATGGGGAATTAACAATGATGTGATATGGGGACGGAGGGGTCATAAGAACTTCCACCTTCACTGATCCAGGTGGATATTGGTAGCCACCCTCCCATTCCACTTGGGGCCCCAACATTGCTCTTTTAGTTCTTTTAGTTTTAAATTTAAAAAAACTTACTAATTTTAGCATTTTTTGGGTCCTAAACTTACAGAGCCGTTTTGAGGTCCTAAATGACGTTTTTTGGGAAATATTCCTTTGGAAAATATTTTAGATTTTTAGTTGTCAAGGATAGTCCTCAAATAGATATTTCCAATAATGTATCCTGTGCATCAAATGAATATTGTATGTCAAAGTTACGACATCAGGAAATTGATGTACCAAATTACCCCAACGGGGCCACAGTTTGACATTTTTTCATCACCTAGGGTTAGGTTTTATAGGATTAGGGTTTTCCTTTGTTTTTGAATATAGTATTTTGATCCCCATCGTAAGGGGTAGTCCAGAGGCCGGTGGCCACCACATCTCTTCTTAGAGATAAGCTACCAAGCACCCTAGCTAGGTTATTTCCATTATGCCTGTAAGCATATTTACGGTATATGATATTAATGAAATGAAGTCTTATTTCTATTGCATATCTGTGTTTATGTGTATTTTTTTAATTCCTTGTGTTCCTTCATAAACATCCCTATCATTCATGTGGTTGGACCTATTCAGTAAAGAATATTAATTTATTCTTGAAACAAGGAGGAACTCAATGAGGTATTTATACCTTCCATCAATGATTTTATTGAGAATTCCATTAGGTATATTAGCTATTAAAATCCATATATAGGAGTAATTTCCAAAACTACCTTGACTAATTCAAACCAACCTCTTCAAGATAACAATCTCCAAAAAAAAATACAAATTCTATCTTCTACTTTTTTGTATAACTAGGTCCAATCTTCATAATGATATCCATTTGATTTTAAAAATAAACCAAGATATTTTACATCTTGGTCCAAATCACAAAGGCTCTTCATGAACTTCTTACTCACTCCAATACCCTACTCCATTGGTTAATTTAGTTTAATGGATACAACCCTTTTTATTCTTTATTGGTTAATTATGTATATCTCACAAACTCTTTACCTTCTTTCCTATTGCTTCATCTCCCACTTTTATTGCTCAAATCCTTGTATGATTCTTTTCTTTCCTCATATTTTTCATTTGCTACTATTATTCTTAATTGATGTTCTTTCCATGTTTAAGCCAGGTGAAGGATGTGTAGGACACATGAATGACATCTCTTAAGTGATGTTTAGGAGACATGGTTGACATCTCTTAAGCATCATTTAGGCCACATGAATATAGTCTCTTAAGAGAAATTGAAACCACATGCAGGACACATTTCTATGTAAAAGAGACATCTTATGAGCATTCATTTGCATACCCACAAAAATATTAAATAACACATGGGGAAATCTCCTACTAAAAAAAATTGATACATTTTACCATTAGTATGCACTGATGTTTTTTCATCATTGATACATACTCATGCATGTTTGATACATAAGTATCAGTTTTCATGAGATTTTATCACACATGGGTCCGCCTTATATGTTTGTACACATTGATTCTCCTTGCATTTAAATATGGGAATATATATATATATATATATATATATATATATATATTTNTTTAGTCTTATTGCAAGAAATTTAAACATGTCTATAGCGTTGGAATAAATTGACAAGAAGTTTCAATAATTAGTTGTATGTTTATATCATTGAAAACAAGTTTTTTTAGTGGTATGTTTCTATCATTGATGGTTATTTTAAAGATGCTCATCTTGTTGGTGAAGGATTTCAACATCAGGTCATGGTTACAACCCCTACAAATAAGGCTAAGAAGCGTAATCATGAGGATTATGAGAAGATTGTGGCTGACAATTTTGATGGTTAGGTAAAGACAACCATATATTCTATATCTCATGAAGGATTAAATTATCTTAACCTACATGAAAACTTTCCTTGTCTTGATGCCAATTCTATGGTAGTGTGAGTCATACTTCTATGTGAAAATTTTGTTTCCTGCTAGTCATTTTGACTTCTTGGTTATTACTAACCTTTGGAGTTGTGAACCATATATGGAAATTATAATTTTAAGGGAAGAGTTGCAATATATTTACTATTTGATAGGGTACCATGCCTTTGGAATTGCAAATCACTATAATGTTGTTTGTATGTGCACACAAATTGCTATATATGTCTAATGTTAAAAGTTGTCTGGTGTTGCATTCAACATTCCAACTATGGAAGATCGATATGAAAAAGTTGTTCTCTCATCGCCTAATTTTGTTACAGGACGCTTGTTTCATATTTTTCTCCATGTTCTTGTTACTCGATATTATGTAAGCGGTGTTTTTTATAGGCATGCTTTTCTTTTTCCTTTATGTGAATTGTCTATAGTGGAATAATTTTCCTTTAAGCTATATTTTATTGGCTATACCAATAAAGGATTATCCCAATCTTCCTTTGAGGTCACTGAAGGAGGTCACTTCCAATAGTATGGCTGCAAATTAAAATGGATTCTTAGGTTCCATTTTGATGTAATAATTAATGCATGCATCTAGTGTTTTGAAATTATTTGTTAAATTTTAGAACAAATTTCTTTCATTTGATTGTTTCTTGCTAGTGCATTCAGTTTAATTGTGTTCATTTTCTTTATTAACTTCTTACCTATGATATGTTTTTTTTCAAGATTGAATGTCATTGGATATTCCCATGGCTATGATTTAATTTCTATTCATTAAACTTAGAAATAAAAATGGTATTTGATATACTATTGCATCAACTTTGAATAATCAATCATGTTGAACTATGTGGGTTCTAAGTCAATTCTTGAGTTGTAGGTCTATGCCTACGTCATGATTTGTGCAATTGCATTTCCACCAGGTTATAATCCATGCCACAATCACCTATACATTTGACTTGCATGCAACCTTGAGAGGAATCTATAGGATCTTTTATATTTTATACTAGAAACTGTGAAATAATATAAATATGATAAACTTTTGACTTCTCTTTTCCCAGGAACTAGGAAAAGATGATTTAGAATCTAGTTTGTCGGTTCAATTTAATATTGTTAGAATATTCAGTGTTGATTGAAGTGATTCAAACATATGTATGAAGACGAGGAATTAGAAATCCAGGGTTGGTGAATAGGAAATAGAATGATGGCACTGGATTTAGAGGTGAAAACAATGAAAAAAGGTAGATGGTTCGTTTGACATTGACCCGTCATATGTTGAAATGGGAAAAGTATGTACATGTTTCCCTCCCTATCCTAGTGGTTATCCCCATATTGGGCATGCAAAATATTCTCTTTTAAACCATACTTTGCTCATAGGTACAGAGGGTGCTTGATATTATTCTTTGATGACAAAAATACTACTAAAGAAAGCAATGAATTTGTGGAGAACATTCTAAATTATCTACATACACTAGGTATTAAAGGAGAAGGACCATGCATGCATGCTTTATATAAAGGAAAGGAATACAAATACACACCCTTCTCAAAGGAAACATCCATACATATTCACTTTTCCTTCATGAAAGACATGTATGCATTGTTAAAAGGGAAAAAAATATAAATGTGCATTAAATATATGAACTTGAGTGGGAGGTATGGGAACTGTACACCTACACAATCCCTGACTTCCTTACTAAACTCTTTAAACTACCTTTCCTTGGTTTAAATTAGAGAAATTGGTTGGGGAATGGGAAGAGATTAAATACGCATATTAATGATGAAGAATTTTAGAGAAATCTGTGTGTATTTTTATCATCAAGTTCCTAAGGAACCCTAATTCCAATGCTTGTGATCATTTTGTTCAGTATCATGCATCATATTCCTATGTGATAAGTGGTATAAGGTGGAGGAACCTAGAACTAGGTGATGAAGGTGTCGATAACAAGACAATCAAGTAACCATATTCTTGTTGTTTTTAATTAGTAAATATTATGATTTTTATTCTCCCCTTCTGTTGATGCCTGGAAAACCCCAGGTACCGGTAGTAGGGATTCTCCCCTAAGCGATACGAACTATATCATTCACCATTTGGTATGGGGAACCCGTCCGATTAACGAATCGAATACCGTAGGTTTAAAGTTTGTTTAAGTGTTTACCAGTTGCGGCCCAATCCACCGTTTATGTAATTTCTTTTATATGGATGAAATGAAAATGCATAAACTAAATGCAGGTGAATGATGAACAAGATCCTTACAAGTGATGCATAGGTTCTTACCTCCTGTCTTATCACCCCTGCTCCTCAATCACTTCTATAAAAAATAAATCTAAGCAAACTAATTATATTCTAGTATATTCTAAATTAATCTATCCTATCCCCTTAGGGAGCAAGTTTAAAAGAAAGAGAGTAAGGTACCATAATTATCCATAATGAATTTTGCAAGTAACTGTTCCAATTCCATACACATAGTTACAACAGAAAGACTAACAAAGACAACTTTGATATAAGAAAGCACTCATTACTCAATTTGTACATAGGATTTATATATAAATTAAAACCATTAATCATCAAAGAAATAATTCATAGAGAGTCAGAACGATCTCACACTTTGAACAAAAAATAAATAGAAGTAATTCCACAATTCAGATTCCACACAACTCATGCAAAAACCCATGCAGTCCTTTCCCAGCAAAATTGTCCTTCTTTATCAGCAGAAAAAATAGTTCTTCTTACAAATAAACCAACCTTATCATTCCAGTGAAAAGTCCTTCTATTATACTTCCTACCTCTATTTATAATACACTTACAAATGACTCCTCAACTTCCCTAACTTTAGGAATTCCAAATTTTTTCCTTTAGTGCTTCACTTTGGAAATAAATAATAAATTACACAAAATGAAAAATGCAGGATAAGAAAAAATACTTAAGTGGGCCTAGTCAAACTTGCAACATTTCCTCCCCACGCATCTGCTTCCTTAGCGATAGTCCAGAAATTTACTGATTCCATCATTTGAACTTTCACCTTGTGTACAACTAGCTGGGTTTCCACAGTTGTTACCTTTTCTGGAGTGGTTCTAAACAAGTCTTCCAATATATAATTGTTGACCAAATTTTGTGTAACCCAAGTTTTAACATCTTCTTCACCGATGAGTTCCATATTTTGAAGATACTATTCACCCTCATGTAATATATCCTGTAGATACACCATGAGATGGTATTTGTTTGGGAAGTCATTTATTTTTTTAGCTGAAACAAGCTGGCCTCTCTCATGAACTTGGTGCATATTCTTGTACAAACTTGTACACTTTTCCAAGGTATTCTCAGTTTCATTACTCAACCTTACTGAAGATTTTCTGCAAAATTCTAAGAGATCCATCTCTACGTTCAAGTCTTCAGCAGTATTTTGTGGCAAATGTTCAGGAAATTTTGAATTTGCTTCTACCCAAGTTAACTGGCTTCGAACATGTTTAGCAATATCCAGGAGTCTTGTTCTGAAATTAAGAGGTACTTCTACAATTTCTTTCACTCTTACCTCTGCTGTCTTCATTTTATGAATTTCACCTGCAAGATTTCTTTGAGTTTGGTGTATGCTTCTCAAGATTGTGCAGGCATGGGCGTAGAAAGGGGTGATATCCATCTGTATTTCATTTTCCACCTTAATATGAGCTTCAAGAGATCTATTTTGTATCACCAAATCCTCTACTTGGGTTCTCAATTCTCCCATTTGTTGGTGTGTTGCAGAATCTCTTGATTCTAGCTCTGAGATATTAGCTTCATAATCTTTCTCTTCTCCTTCCAAAATCATAAATTGTACTTCTAAGGTAACTTTCTCTTCTTCCAGAACTTGGTACTATCTCTGGGGTCTCTCTTTTTCTAATAGGATGGATTCGTGTTTTCATTTCAACTCTATGACTTCCCCTCTTTCCTTAATTAAAGTATCTTTCATTTTGAACATATTTTCTTTATGATGTTCAACATCCTTTATTAGCTTGTCAACATTATTGGTGTTGGCTTGTGTGGCTTCTATACTTAGAGAGGCTAAGAATTTAGAGTCTTTATTACAGTGTTCCACAATGGTATTTTCAGTCACTATGACTACATTATCTTGGGTGCCAACCTTTAATCTTTTCTCTGATATTTTGACAATAGTTTTCTTTGGCTTATAAAAAAAGATGGTGTCTAAGCATGCTACTATGTGATGCTTAGATGGGGTGAATGGAACGAGTCCAAGATCTGTGAGAGGAATGTGGTCACCTCTAATCATGCCACTTGACAAAGAAGGAGGGTCTATTGGGTCATTCTGCACTGCTTCTTGGTCAATTTCTTCCCTAAGCTTGTCTCACTCTTCTTCCTTCCTTTGTTCTTCAGTTGCTTTCTTAGCTTTCTTCTGTTTTATATGTGCTTCTTCTTCCTTAAGATTTTTTTCTTATTCTTGTTGTCTCTAAGCATCCTCTTCTCGTTTCCTTTCATCCTCTTCTTGATGTAGCTTTAAGGCTTCTTCTTTCTGCTTTCCTTATTTCTTCTCTGTAGTTATGTTGCCACCTTTACCCCCACTTGTGCTGCCTTTCTTCTTGAAACGTTTACTCATCGCAGTCATTTTTATGGAATTTATATACACCTCTTCATCCTTATTGAAGTGGTGAGAGTATTCATAGCGTACTCCAACATACGTACAATGATCTACAACTTTTCCATCTGAAACATTTTTGTGGAAACTCGTCTCTCCAAAGTGAAATTTCTCCAAATATTTGACAAATTCGGGGGCACCTTTGAATTTAATAAATTTGTAACTTCCTATTCAAAATGACATTGGCGGGAATGCTTCCTTTTTCATATTGAAAAGGAATTTACCCACACCATATATGAATAACTGTCTTACTGCTCCTTATGGACTACATAGTCCATGGAAAATTTGGACAGCAGTGACGGGGATCTGGAGCCTCCATAAATTCTTAGGTATGTTGATGTATTTGTAACTTCAGAATGTATTAACTTGTATATCTTATATTGTACCCCGATGTTCCTATCGAGAGATTCATTAATATAATAAATTAATGTAAAGTCATTGAGGTTAACCCTTCAGTGTAAGTCGGGTCAATAGTCCCCACAATTTAGTTAAGGTTAACCCTCCTTGTTGATGAGAGGGAAAAGTCCCCACAGTTGAGGGGCACTAGGGTTATTAGACTCTCCTAGAGATTTCAGCCCTGGTAAGTAATTATAAAAGTAAAATACTAGTATAAATAGAGTGTGAGACTCTCTATTTGTCATACACACTCACTCAACTGGGGCACATGAGTGAGAGAGGAAGTGCTCACACAAGTGAGAGAGAGAACAGTTGTTGGAGATCATCTTTTATGTCTTTGGGTTTTACTACTACCATTGGTGCTCATTCTATCTATGAGGAAGTTGTGGGGTTTTCTCCTTTATGGTTTCCTTGAGGAAAATCTTTGTGTCTCTTGTCTCTTGTGATTATTGTTGTGCATGTGATTCTCTCAAATAAGATCCTAGATCATATTGATTAAATGATAAAAATCTAACATGGTATTATAGCTAACCTGAGAAGAAGACATTGTACAGCTGCAGAAGCTAGGGATTCTTAGTTTTTGGGTCTCTCTCCATAATCCATCAGCAAAAGGATGCTAGGATAACTCTCCATTGAAGGGCGCATCTTTATGTTGAAGCAGAATTTGATTCCAGGCATTTTTTAGTTTTTGGTAAGGGAAATAAGGGTTTTTACAGAAGAGGAATCTTTTATTGACCGCAGCATAGGATTTCTCTCCTCATCAAAATCAATGTTTAGAGAACAAGGTCGACATTTTTGGTTGGGTAAAACTCCAGGAAAGTCAAACCCTAATTTGACCTCGGGCTTGAGAAACCCTAAAATACTAAAACATATAATTTTGGTATATTCACTATATCTCAAGATTGCAGAAGTCTCAGGGGCTGAAATTATCACAGACCAAAGATAATATCCTAATGTACCATGTGTAAAAATTTCATCCTCATATTTGCTATATTATGGGAGATATGATTCCTACAAATCAGGGTTTCAGCCTCTTCCAAGATTGATCCATAAACAAGACACCTAGGGAGGATTGCTATATCTCAGGATACAAATATCCAAATGAAATTTATCAATATGTTCCAGATAGGGCACCAAATTTATTTCTGTTGTAAAAGTTTTAGAACTTGATGATGAAGCAGGGACACATGGCAGTCCGTACAAGTTCACTATGCTAAACAGTCCTAAAATACATCACCTTGGGAAAATGCTCATAATTCTCAATTGGTGAAACCAATTCTGGTAAAAACTATGGTGTTGGAAAGAGGACAGATGAGGTTACCTCACTATGAAATTTGAGACATAGAGGAGTAGTAATTTCGTATATACCGCAGAAAAAGTATCAAGAATTTCTGCAGAAGAAATTGGTAAACTAGGGATTCCTGTTTCGGGAGCTTCCCTCCACTATTTTCAGAAAAGGAGTACATTGGACAACTCACCTTGAAGAGGCATATCTTTCTATCCAATTAGATATGAAAGATTCCAAGTTTTGAAAATTAGGGTTTCTCTAACAAACCCTAGATTAGCCAGCTCCGGAACCAGGACAGACACCTCAAATCGGTAAGATCTAATATTTTGCTATTTACAGTTGAGGTTCTCATTTCAATATGACTAATCACACTAGATTTATGAAAATATTGGTGAAGCTGACAACTTCCAAGCATGGAAGTATTGGATCTCATTGGTTCTTGAAGGAAATGAATTGGACACCTACATAAGTAGAGAGGTTCTAGTTCCAGAAGGAGATAAGGATAAAGCCTTACACAAAAATAACATGGTCAAGGCCAGGAAGATCATTGCTGATTCAATAAAGGATCACCTTATAACACAAGTGTCTTCCCTAAAGATACCTAAAGAGATGTTTTGATTCCTTGACCAAGCTATTTGAAGGGAAGAACGTAAATCAAAAGATCACTTCGAGAAACTAGTTGAAGAATGTGAAGAATGAAGAGACCATACAATCATACTTTACAAGAGTCTCTCAAATAAAAGAACAACTTGAAGTAGTAGAAGAAGAAGTGGAGAATGCAGAAGTTGTGATAACCACCTTGAATGGCCTCCTCAGATCATGGGATTCATTCATTCAAGGAATGTGTGCCAGAAGGAAGTGATTACTTCTAGCAGACTCTGGGAAGAGAACACACAAGAAGAAGCTCAACTCATAATAAGAGAAAAGAAGATGGGGGCAACTGAAGATCAAGATTTCATGATTCAAAGAAGATACCTCAAGCTATGAGGAATATGAAGAACTCAATTCTTAAAGAACCTATTATCCATATTAAGCATTTGGATAAGAAATGATGTTGTTATGAATGAAGAAGATGATGAAGCTGAAAGGAGTCTACCTATGAAACAAATAAAGATAAGTATTCAATTGTCATTTCATGATATTGTTTTGTTATGCATTTGTTTATATTCAGTTGATGTATTATGCACAATAAAATGTTTGCATTAATGACAATATACTACTAATATGCATGTGATGTGTAAGTAGCTCACGGTGCTATACAACTCTCCATTGATACTTATCTAGAATGAAACCTCTTTGCTGACATATTGGATTAGTGCACAATCTCAATGATGCCCTGGTAGAGATGGAAGGAATCTAGAAAAGTTTCTATGAGATATGGATGAATGTTGTATTGGCTAAAATAGTTGCATGATCATATCTTTATGCATAAGAATTTTCCATTATGAATCTACCTTATGACTATTTCTAACCATACAAATGATCCATTTGACTTGTAGGAAAGGTCATGTACAATTGCCTACAAGAAAAGAAGGACGAGACTTGTTCCAAAGAACAAGTGATGACAGTTCGAGAAATAATATAAGATGAAGAATAATATGAAGACACTTTCAAATAAAGAAGAGGTCTCAGACACAGTGCAGCTATGTGATACTGTTGAGCGACATCATTGACGCAGAACCTTCCAGCTATGAATAATTAGCCAATAAGAAAGGGAAGGAGAGTACCAGTTCAAGAAGAATGATGTCTAGGATGCAGTATTGAGACCTGAAGAGAAATATGTGGGATACAAGGGAATATTCGTAGCACGAGGCTTCTCACGGAAAGAAGGCATAGACTATGAAGAGACATTTGTAGCCACTGGAAGTTAAGACACATGACAGGAAGAATCATGTGTGCAAATTGAAGAAGGCCTTGTACGATCTCAAAAGGAGCTCATAGGATAACACATACATGAGGAGTTTGAAGATTACCTAGAGTGATGAATATCTTAACCTTTTCTATAAGGTTGAATATGAAATCCTATAGAGGATGACAAGCTCATAGATGGGTGCGAGAAGAGCTTTTGAAAATGTTCAAGATAGAGGATCTTGGTATACAATGACCCTAGATGGATACATAGAATATTAGTAGCAGAGGAAGCTACTTGTCACTCCAGTACATAATGTTTCAATGCATAGAGTATGAAAGGAAGAGGGAAAATGATGCTCCTCTTTAGAGGGAGTGACTGCAGAAGATGTTCAACATGATATAGCAGGATGGACAACTTACTAACGACTTGTTCCTGACAGAAAATAGGAACTCATTAAAGTTTCAAGAAGGAGAATCGCTGTTGAGTTTGAGATGAAGGAATTGGATATGATGCACTACTTTCTAGGCATGGAGGCGTGGCAGAATGCAGATGGAATATCCCTGGGACAAGGGAAGTATCGAGTAGAGATCCTGAAGAGGTTCAGGATGATGGAATGCAAGGCCATGACCACACCTATGGCATCGAACATGAATCTATTGAGTGGTGCTTCATCATAGTCAGTTGATGCCATGATGTATCATCAGATGATTTGTTCCTTGATGTACCTAACTGTTATTACTCCGGGAAAATCCTCTAGGTTGTAGCTCAAGGATTCCTGGTAAATTACAATGTTTTTGGGGTTTTCTGATATGGATCAAGTCAGTTGACCTATATAACCTTTCCACTCTCAAGGCATGCATAAAACTCACTCATTTACAAGGCTTTTAGTAACAATTGCTCAGAAGTTCGACAATAAGGTGCAGGGATGAAGAACTCACCAGGCTGGCAAACTTACATATAAAACACATGCATATAAATGGCTAAATCCTAATGAGGATGGTATTTATAAATCAAATTGCACTAACAAACCAATAGGATGACAACTATCATCTTTTTAATCAATCTGAAAATGACCTAAATACACATTCAGGCATAAATCTAGTAAAGAAAGAGATGATGGCTGAACAGATCACAACAAAAGAGCTTATATCATGAATAAGTAAAATGAGAAGCGTGAAAGCATTATAGGCTTATAAATCCCTGAAGTTGAACCTTTATTATAAAATATATCTTAGGCTTAATAGCTTTCTACAAAAAGTACAGATCCTGAAACTTCGATCTGTTTTCACAAAAATACTCCAAAGTGGTAGTTTTTTTTAAATTAGGGTTTCAAACCCTACCTAACTATTTGTCTAACTATGACAAAGATATAGTTCATTGAGTGAACATTAAATAACTGAAGTAGTTTCTAGTGATCACTGTTGTTGGTCCACCGTAATTTTTTCACCAAAAGCCAGCGTTTCGGCAGTTGACTAACGTTATCTTTCTTGCTTAATCCATGGGAATTTTCTACACTGTCTTTGTGGTCGGCGATCGAAAGCTCTAACCTGAATGATCAGAACTTCAAAATTGAATGTGACTGCAGTGTTGGTGATTTAAACCACTACCAGCGCAATGGTTAAGCATCGGCGATCGGAAGCTATAACCACTAACTCATCGGTGATCGAAACTCCAAACCACTAAAACATCATAACGTCAAGACTAAATGCTGCTGCAGTGTCGACATTTCAAACCACTAACATCGCGATCAGTGATCAAAGGCTCTAGACACTAACCCATCAAAGATTTAAACCTGAATGTTGCCGCAGTGTCGGTGTTTCAAACCACTAACATCGTGATCAAGGATCGGAAGCTCTAGCCACTAAGGATCAGAGATTTACACTTGAACGCTACCGTAGTGTCGGTGTCTCAAACCACTAATGCCGTGATCGATGATCAAAAGCTCTAGGCCCTAACCCATTGGATATTTAAAACTAAGCACTGCTGCAGTGTCAATGATTCAAACCACTAACTTTTAAGCATCGACGATCGAAAGCTATAACCACTAACTCGTCGGTGATCGGAACTCCAAACCACTAAAACATCGGAACCTCAAGACTGAATGCTACCGTAGTGTCGGCATTTCAAACCACTAATGTCATGATCGGTGATTGGAAGCTCTAGCCGCTAGCCCATTGGAGCTTTAAACTTGAGCGTTGCTGCAGTGTTGGTGATTCGGACTACTGACTTCTAAGCATTGACGATCAGAAAGAATAACCACTAATCTATCGGTGATCGGAAGCTCTAGCCACTAACCCATCAGAGCTTTAAACCACTAATTGTCGACGATCAAAACCCCAAGATTGAATGTGTCAGTGCTTTAAACCTTTGAAACACCGGCGTCATAGAGGATTAAACCTCCGACCTTCTGTTAAAAATGTTCTTTTGGTGGTCAGTGTATATGTTGCACTCCTTCTTAATCTTCCAAAGACAACCCTTTTTGGTGGCTAATGAGATGTTCTGAGCCTCGCCTAAGCCACTGAAAGCTACAATTTGTGAAATTTTTACCTAAATAAAAAACAGAGGCTTTCAAACTTGTCAGTGATATTCATATCCTTCATTGCATGAGTTAAATTATTCATACTATCAAAATAAATTATTTTGGGAGATAACATATGGTTCTTACTTGGGGATGGGAACCTCTCAGTGAGGTCCCAAGAACCCCAGACCAAAATGCCTTTCCTAAAAAAGAATAATTGAAGCTATCTTCTAGTGTTCCATTGGGCATGGAGTTTATTCTAAAAGCAAAACAACCTACTATCTACTAATTTACAATAATAAGACCTCAGAGCCTTAAATAAAATAGAGTTTCAAGAACCGCCCATTCATTGGGCCATCAAATACCTCTTCACCTTCCAGATTTTTCAATTTGAAGGTGTTATTCTCATATACCTAGTATATAACAAAAGGGCCAATCCACAAAGAGTCAAATTTTCTGTGTTTTCCCTTGTCTTGTCTGACAGCATCCCACTTGAGGACCCAATCTCCGACTTGAAAGTTGTCTGCTTTTGCTCTTTTGTCGAACATGCCCTTTATCATCTATTGATGAGCTTTTGAGTTTCCTACAACTTGCTCCCTTATTTGTTGTAACTCTACCAAATCCATCATCCTTCTCATCATATCATTTGGTTCATCCTCCTCTTCCTGAAAGAACTTTGCCACTGGAAGGATGAGCTAGATAGGAAAGATGGCCTTAGTTCCATAAACCAGCTTGAATGGAGAAGTCCCGATGGATCTTTTGTCTGTTACCCTATCAGACCATAAGGAAAACTTAAGCTTTGAATCCTAACTTTTCTTATTTGTCTCCAGCAGTTTCTTGATGATTCTGACTAAGCTTTTGTTGGATGACTCAGCTAGGCCATTTCCTTGGGGATAATAGGATGTGGAGTGCATCGGTTAAATACCCATTGATTCACACATTTTAACTAATGACCCAGCCTTAAAAGCTAGTGTATTATCAGTTACTAACCTTACTGGGCAACCAAACCTGCTAAATATATTCTCATATAAAAATATCATTATGACTTGATGAGTGGCATTCCTGGTAGGTACTGCTTCTATCCATTTTGTAAAGTAGTCAATGGCTACTAAGATCCATTTATGTTTTCCACTAGAGGACGGATTTATTTCACCTATGAAATCCAAAACCCATTGCTAGAAAGGCCCATTCACTATAACAGGACTAAGGGGCAAGGATTTGAGCTGTTGCTTCCCTCTAAATCTTTGGCATTGGTCACAGGCCCTTACAAAAGTGCATACATCAGCAAAGAGGACTGGCCAATAGTATCCTACTCTTAAGATCTTGTGGGTTGTGGTTTTCCAATAGTGGTGGCCTCCACATGTGCTCGAATGAAAGTGATGCATGACCTGCTTTGTTTCCTCTCTGTCTAGACACCTTACCAAAACTCCAGACTTATCTCTTTAGTACAACATTTTGTCAATTATGCAAAATTTAATAGATTTCAACTTAAGAGCTCATTCCTGGTTAGGAGTGAGATCAGGAGATACTTCTATTTTTTTGTGAAAATTGAATGATACATGAGTACCACTCACACGAAGATATGTTCTCAGATACTGATTGAATGTCATTCTGATCTTGATTTACTTCTGTTTCTGCTACTACCACAGTCTGCACCTTTGCTGATTTGACACATGTGAAATTTATTCCCATCAGTTCACAGTTTTATTTGTCCATGAGTTTGTCCATACCTAATACCTTTACTAGCTTAGTGGGTTTCACCTCTACATCAAACTCAATGATTTTGGAAATCCACTTGGCTCTCTTCCCATCAATGTTAGGCTGAGTCAAAACATCCTTCACAGCAACTGAAGGGACATATGCAATTACCTTTGCATGGAGAATGTAGATTCTGAAAGTCTTCAAATATTTTATGAGAGCATAAGCCTGCTTCTCAATTGGGTCATACTTCAGCTCAACATCTCTCAGGGTTCTGCTGAAGAATGCAATTGGATGATCAAGACCTTCATCATTCTTTTGTAATAGTACAACTGCCACTATGTCATAAGATGCAAAAGAGAAAATGTAAAAACCCTTGGTGTAGTCGGGACTAATCAGGGTTCGGGCCTCCATGATGGATTTCTTAATGTCTTCAAAAGAGTTTCTTGCCTGGTCAGTCAATTTTATTTGTGCATCCTTTTTTAGCATGACTGTTATATGCTTTACCAGCTCGGAGAAATTTGGAATGAACCTTCTGACAAAGTTTATCTTACCTAAAAAGGACTGAATGTATTTTTTTGACCTTGGTATTGATAGCCTTTGGATTGCTTCCACCCTCACCAGATCGATCTTTACACCTTCAGCTGAGACTATGTGGCATAGGAGCTTTCCTTCGTTGAGTGCAAACTAGGAATTCTTGGGGTTCAGTGATATTCCATACCTTCTGCACTTCATAAATACATTCCTTAGATGCTGTAAGTGGACATAATAGATGTGAGAGTAAACTATTAGTTCATACAAATATATCAGCCCAAACTTATCATTTATCCCTACAAAATCTAGGTCCATAGCTCTCTAAAAAGTAGCCCCAGCATTCATTATCCCAAATGGCATTTTAGCATACATGAAGGTGCCACAGGGGATGGTAAAGGCAGTATTATCTTGGTCATCTGGGTGCACAACAACTTGGTTGTATCCAGAGAATCCATCAAGGAAGGACATAACCCTAGCCCCCGAGACGTTCTGTAGCAGGTCTTCCATCTTGGGTAGTGGATAGTTGTCTTTCTTGGAACACTTGTTCAGGTTTCTAAAATCCACGCACAATCTGATTTCTCCATTTTTCTTTCTTACCATTACTAGGTTTGCAATCCACTTGGAATACTTGAGGGGAATTATGATCTTGGCTTTGAGGAGCTTGTGGATCTCTTTTTCAATCACTGGTAATAGGAGAGGGCTGATGGGTCTCAGCTTCTGTCTGAAAGGAATGGTGTCCTTCTTCAAAGGAATCCTATGTTGGATGATGTTGGTGTCATATTTTTTTAGGTCACTAAACTCCCATGCAAAGACATCAGCAAACTCTTTTATCAAGCTACAAAATTCAGACTTCTGACTAGCAGTCAGGCCAGTGGATAGATTTATCATTTTTGGATGGCTTTGGATGCCTATGTTTTTCTCTTGGATAGTAGGATCTAGCTCCCTTTTGGCAGGCTTGAAAGGGATGTCATTGTGATCAAACAATTCTTCCAATGGTACTAGACCTCGGGGTATGTAGTTGCTGGGCAATTAGACAATGTTCTGATCAGACACTTTATCTTTTAACTTGGGTTGTTTGGATTCCTCCATGTTTAGGTTTTCCTGGTCTATGTGTATGTTAGAGAATTCATCTACTAACTGAAGGAATTTACTAAGCTCATAATCATTCTAAAACACCCTCCAGAATTTTACATTATCTGGCAGAGAGGGTCTATACTTGACATGAACATCATAGCTGAGCTTAGGGGGTAAAGGAGGAACAAACAGACTTGCAGAGACAGCTAGGGAATCAGCCAGGTGATTCAAATCCCTAGGAATATATGACAGTTCGAAAAACATAAATGAGTCTTTGAGTTGCCATACCTTGTCCCTGTAGGCCTTTAGTCTGATATTTTTTGTCTAAAAAGTGTTGTTGACCTGCTGTATGATGAGATCCGCATCTCCAAAAATATTTATGCACATGATCCCCATCTCCTTGGTAGCTTTAACACCTAGCAGCAAGGCTTCATATTCTTCTATGTTTTCAGTGGTTTTAAAATCAATATTATAATATAGTTGGATGTTTTCCTTAGATGGGGAGATCAATACTACACCTACACCTGCTGAGCTTTGAGTGCTAGCCCCATCAAAATACATGGTCCAGATTGTTGTGGTTACTTCTTCGGCCTGCTGACAGGTGGGCTGAGTGAGCTGGATTGATGTCTGCTAAGAATCATCTATTTTCAAAATGCATGACCCAAAATCAATGTCCATTGCATAGATGGGGTGATTCACTGAGTTGCTTTCCTTGCTTATAATGTATGCTAGTTGATTTTCCCTATATAGCCTCTTAGTCTCCCCTCCAAACATGGGAATGGTGGCATATGTGAGATCTATCTAAAGGGTGCCACATAGTCTATTGCTCCATGACGGAGACAACAAGAGGCTAAAATTTTGGAGGTATATCAGCCACTACAATGTCCATCGTGACGCTTTTCAAAGGTAGTTGAGTTAGGTTCATAGCAAGGTCTTTAATGAGGCCCAAGCATTTGACATTCATGGATTCAAAGGAGAATAAATCATGGTAGGTTTTGGTGATGCTGAGGCCAAGCTCATACATCACAACTTTTGGCATTAGGTTATGAGGCTCTCCTGAATCCAGCAGGTAGTTATGGAGGATTTTATCATGTATATTCAAGGATATGTAGAATGGTGGGCATGAGTCCTTTAGGTCTTCAATCATGGGGCCTAGGGTTATAACAGGTTTGTCATCTTGCAAGTTCACAAAGTCAGTTTCAATGTGCACCTTGGATTGAAGGGAATTCAGAATGGAGGACTTGAATGCATCATTCTTCATTAGATCAATTAAAGGGAAATGGATTTTCAATTTTTGAATTTCAGACTCAAGGTTGAAAGAATAATGCAGCCTATCTAGAAACCTTACCTCATGAGCTGTAGGTTTGAGTTGGACTTGATCAGGCATGACTGAAGGTGCTAGTTTTGGCAACGCTTTGGCTGTGACAGCCACCTTCTTTGGTATGGCAGCAACCTTTCTAGCTAGTGCAGCAGGCTGCTTGATAGGTACGACATTCTTCTTGGGGGGAGAAACTAGCCTAGACCTCGGTTTGTAACCTCCCTAACCATCATCCTGATAGATAGTCTCTTCAGTGATCTACTCATCAATCAGGGCTTCCTCATATTCTGCCTGTGTAAGAAAAGAACAGTCCACCTCATCCTCCATGCAGTGGATATTGTCTTCAGCTTCTCCTTCTTCTTCAATGAATTTTGGCTCTTCTTCTAATACAACATTTTGAAATGGAGCTCTTATCCTCTGGTATTCCCCTTGATTCCTCTCCCTTCTGATAATTTGAACTGGGGGGTTTCCTCTTCTATAAGGAACAAAATTTGGGTTTCGAGGAGCAAAGTCACTTGGCCCTTTACCCCTCACCGATAGACATCCTTGGTCCTTCAATTTAGACATTTCAGCAGTCAGGTTATCTAAACATTTGGTCATTTTGTCAATATTGTTCTCTGATGTAGAAGCCCCACTAGAGTCTACTGGTTGCTTTTTCCTGTCTATCTTCCCTTTGACCTTCTGAGATGCTAGAATGTTTGACTCTACCTCCAGGGTAGCATCCTACATGACTGATAAGGATGTAGACCTCCTTTCTCTGAGAAGTAGGTAGAAGTCAGAGTCAAAGGCATTTGCGTAAGTTATCCTAGATGAGGTATCGGTGGGCTTAATTTCGGTTGGGATCTTGCTGTACATATTATTGAATCTCTTGGTATAGTTGGAGACAGACTCCCCATTTTCCTTTTCCAGGTTGCTGAATTTTGTGATATAGTAGAGGTGGTCTCTCCTTTCTCCCCAATGCTTTAGGAAAATGTCATCTAGGGCCTCTATGCCTACCACCGATCCAGCAGGTAGTTCCTTAAACCACTTCCTAGCCTGGCCATCTAGGCTTTGCAAAAAAACCATAGTCCATACATCTTCTTGTTCTATGTTAATATTTTCAGCATAGCTGTAAAAAGACTCTAGATGTTCTTCAGCAGTGAAATCCCCTTCCCCTGTAAACTTAGGCATATACTTGAGATAATCCCCAGTAGGCATGGTTGCAAGAGGATTTGGCAAAATTAGGGGTGCATACCTAGCTACTAGGATCCTTTCCATCTTGGTCAATTGAGGGGCAGCGATATTGGAAATGCGTATGGACAGGGTTTTGGAAGGAAACACTGATGAACATACTTGCTGCGAAGGTAGTGGTATACTTATCCCAGTGGAGTCACCAGGGATTGGATCTTCACAAGCAACAGTGCTTAAAGATGCCCAACCCCTAGATTTTTTTGATGTATCTAAAAATTCCTGGGAATTAAGAATTTCAGTAGAAGAAATAATAGTAGGAATATTTCTTGAAATAATTGATGTAGATTTTTGGGCAGCACTGCTGGTCTGTCTTAGTAAAGCCCTAGCTTTCCTCAAAATTTCTTCTGAATCTGAAACTGGTGTTGTTGGTGGCCACTTTGGGTTTTCTCTGGTACGGTCTTCTTGAAGCCACCTTATATCAATGGAGTCACCAGATAGATGATTACAATCATAATAGTGTCCAAGATTTGTCTATCATCAAAGCATGGATCTATGTCATCTCCCAGGGAATCTGAGCTTCAATCTCCTCTCCCCGAAAATGGCACCAATTTGTTATCACTCCAGGAAACTCCTCTAGGTTGTAGCTCAAGGATGCCTAGTAACTTACAATGTTTTTGGGGTTTTCTGATATGGATCAAGTCAGTTGACCTATATAACTTTTCCACTCTCAAGACATGCATAAAACTCACTCATTTATAAGGATTTTAGTTACAATTGCTCAAAATTTTGACAATAAGGTGCAAGGATGGAGAACTCACCAGGCTGGCAGACTTACATACAAAACACATGCATATAAATGGCTAAATCCTAATGAGGATGGTATTTATAAATCAAATCGCACTAACAAACCAATAGGATGATAGCTATCAACTTTTTAATCAATCTGAAAATGACCTATTCAGGCATAAATACAGTAAAGAAAGAGATGATGGCTAAACATATCACAACAAAAGAGCTTATATCATGAATAAGTAAAATGAGAAGCGTGAAAGCATTATAGGCTTATAAATCCCTGAATTTGAACCTTTATTATAAAATCAATTTTAGGCTTTATAGGCTGATACAAAAAGTACAGATCCCAAAACTTCGATCTGTTTTCACAAAAATACTCCAAAGTGGTAGTTTTTTTAAAATTAGGGTTTCAAACCCTACCTAACTATTTGTCTAACTATGACAAAGATCTAGTTCACTGAGTGAACATTAAATAACTGAAGTAGTTGCTAGTGATCACTATTGTTGTTCTATTGTAAATTTGCCACCAAAAGCCAGTGTTTCGGCGGTTAACTGATGTGATCTTTCTTGCTTAATCCGCCGGAATTTTCTACCCTGTCTCCGCGGTCGGCGATCGGAAGCTCTAACCTAAACGATCGAAACCTCAAACTTGAATGTGACCGCAGTGTTAGCAATTTAAACCACTACCAGTGCGATGGTTAAGCATCAATGATTGGAAGCTATAACCACTAACTCGTCAGCGATCGGAACTCCAAACCACTAAAACATCAAAACCTCAAGACTGAATGTTGTCGTAGTGTCGGTGTTTGAAACCAATAATGTCGCGATCAGCGATCGAAGGCTCTAGCCACTAAGCCATCAGATCTTTAAACCTAAATGCTGCTGCAGTTTCGGCGTTTCAAACCACTGACGTCGCGATCGGTGATCGAAAGCTCTAGCCACTAAGGATCAGAGATTTACACCTGAACGTTGCCGTAGTGTTGGTGTCTCAAACCACTAATGTTTCAATCGGTGATTAGAAGCTGTAGCCACTAACCCATTAGAGATTTAAACCTAAGCACTGCCATAGTGTCGATGATTCAAAACACTAAATTTTAAGCATCAGCAATCAGAATCTCTAACCACTAACTCGTCGGTGATAAGAAGCTATAACCACTAACTCATCGGTGATCGAAACTCCAAACCACTAAAACATCGAAACCTGAATACTGAATGCTACCACAGTGTCAGTGTTTCAAACCATCGATGTCATGATCTGTGATCGGAAGCTCTAGCCACTAACCCATCAGAGCTTTAAACCTAAGCGTTGCCACAGTGTTGGTGATTCAAACTACTAACTTCTAAGAATCAGTGATCAAAAAGACTAACCACTAATCTGTCGGCGATTGGAAGCTCTAGCCACTAACCCATCGGATATTTAAACCACTAATTGTTGGTGATCAAAACCCCAAGATTGAACATGTCGGTGCTTTAAACCGCAAGTTTTTTGTAGTGTCGATGGTATAAAGGACTAAACCTCCGAAATGCCGGTGTTGTAGAGGATTAAACCTCCGACCTGCTGTCAAAAATGTTATTTTGGTGGTTAGTGTATATGTTGCAATCCTTCATAATCTGCCGAAGACAACCCTTTTCAATTTCTAATGAGATGTTTTGAGCCTTGCCTAAGCCATTGAAAGCTACAACTTGTGAATTTTTTACCCAAATAAAAAACAGAGGCTTTCAAACTTGTCAGTGATATTCATATCCTTCATTGCATGAGTTAATTTCTTCATGCTATCAAAATAAATTATTTTGGGAGATAACACTAACGAATATGAGACCAGATATTTGCTTTCTTGTGAACAGATTGAGACATGTTCAACTAATTGATGCAAAGCATATTCTAGGGTACCTAAAGGGTACAATTTATTATGGGCTCAAGTATGAGGTGAATTAGAATATTAACCTAGAAGGTTATCATGATTCGAATTGGGTAGGCAGTGCCATTTATAGGAAGAGCACTTTAGGGTGCTTCTTTAGTATGAGATTAGGTGTGATCTATTGGTGTAGTAGGAAGCAGTCTTGCGTGGCACTGAGTAGAGCCGAGGAAAAATATGTTGCCACTTGCTCGGATATTTGGGAGGTAGTATGTTTCTTTTGAAAACTACTATTTGATTTGATTGATCTGACTTGCATTTTTGTATGATGTAGAGAGGAGTAGTGAAGCTCCAGTATGTGATCCAGATCAATATCTCTTGAAAGAGGGAGTTCTATCATAGTCGGTGAGACAGGTTGTCTGAGCATAAAATCTCGGCAAATCTTGTAGGTGGCTAACACATAAAACGGTCCTGTAGGTTGTCCTTAGATGTAATTGGTCCTAGAGAAGCTCGTAAGTTATCCTTGGACATAATCAACCCTGGTGTGATTATATTCTAGAAATGCCCAGACTGAAGTTCAAGTACTTCAGGGAGAAGATTGGTGTTCTCCAGATCGAGGTTCCCTCCAAGGGAGGTGATGAGTCCGAGAGCCTTTCTGACATGGTAGGATTGGTTCCGTCTATGATCAAATATAAGTGTAGGAGCCATTCTGACATGGTGGTAGGTGGGTCCTCTCATGGTCAGATTTAAGTGCAGATCCATTTTGACATGGTGGTAGGTGGGTCCTTCCATGGTCATATGTAAGTACAGAGCCATTCTGACATGATGGTAGGCGGGTCCTCCCATGGCCAGATGTAAGTGCAGAGCCATTCTGACATGGTGGTAGGCAGGTCCTCCCATGGTTAGATGTAAGTGCAGAGCCTTTCTGACTGGGTCAGATGTAAGTGCAGAGCCTTTTTGATTGGGTCAGATGTAAGTGCAGAGCCTTTCTGACTGGGTCAGATATAAGTGCTAAGCCTTTTCGACATGGTGGCAGGCCGGTCCTCCCATGGCCAGATATAAGTGCTGAGCCTTTCTGACATGGTGGAAGGCTGGACCTCCCATGGGAGGATATAAGTGTTGAGCCTTTCTGACATGGTGGAAGGATGTGCCTCCCATGGTCATATGTGAGCACTGGGCCTTTCTGACTGGGTCAGATATAATTGATGGACAAGCCTTTCTGACATGGTGGTATGCTGGGCCTCCCATGGTTAGATGTGAGTGTTGGGCCTTTCTGACATGGTGGTGGATGTGTTCCTCCCATGGTCAGATGTGAGTGCCGGGCGTGCCTTTCTAACATGGTGGTGGATGTGTTCCTCCCATGGTCATATGTAAGTGTTGGGTGGGCCTTTCTTAATAGGTTAGATATAAGTGCTGAAGAAGATGAAGACTTACATGGAGGCTAGGCCTACAACCAACATGAAAAAGGGTTGGCTCTGTAGAACTTCCTATGACGAGTAGAATTGAGAGATAACACCAGTTGATTGAGATAAAAGAAGCAGTGATGATGATGATCCAGTGATGATGATTATCTAGAGAAGAAGACTTGTGATAATGAATTGTGTCAAGAGAATACCTTCCTAGTTAAGAGGGAGTGTTGATGTATTTGTAACTTCATAATGTATTCACTTGTATATATTATATTTTACTCCGATTTTCCTATCGGGAGAGTCATTAATATAATAAAGTCATGTAAAGTCATTGAGGTTAACCCTCTGTTGTAATTCAGGGAAATAATCCCCACAATTGAGTTAAGGTTAACCCTCCTTGTTGATTGGAGGGAAAAGTACCCACAGTTGATGGGCACTAGGGTTGTTAGACTCCCCTAGAGATGTCGGCCCTGGTAAGTAATTGTAAAAGTCAGAAACTAGTATAAATTGAGAGTGAGACTCTCTATTTGTCACACACACTCACTCAATTGGGGCACATGAGTGAGAGAGGAATTGGTCACACAAGTGAGAGAGAGAAAAACTATTGGAGATAATCTTTTCTATCTTTGGGTTTTACTGCTACCATTGGTGCTCATTCTATCTCTGAGGAAGTTGTGGGGTTTTCGCTTTTATGGTTTCCCCAAGAAAAATCTTTGTGTCTCTTATCTCTTGTGATTATTGTTGTGCATGTTATTCTCTCAGATAATATCCTAGATCATATTGCTTAAATGATAAAAATATAACAAGGTAAGTCCCTTCCTGAGAGAAATAATAATCCCCATATTCTCATATGAATTCCATGGCATTTTTTGACGGGATCCTTGAGAAATATGAGCTCATACAAAGACATCAGAAACTCCTCACATATCATCTTGTAGAAACTTGAATACTTGTGTTCCCAAATAATTTGATAAGAAACGTAAATTAGGGTCTTGGTGTGATCCCAAGTGAAACCAAGCTTGGGAAATGAGTGTCTGCATAAGATGCAGTCAATCAAGTAAGAGGCCATATAGAATTCTTCCCTTCTTTGAGTCATCCCACCCTATGCAATAGCTACCCATGATGAAAAGATACTAGAGATGATATCGACCCAATTGAAAACTATGCCTTCGAAGGCCACACAGTATATTAATGGGATGCAACTTAACTTATACAATATCCCATTCACCTGGACAAAAATCCTATTCAACATTAAGGCTATGCTTCTGTAAGGAGGGAGTAGGCTGGAAGTCTCATAATCACCATTTTCCTTTTGGCGTAGTTGTTTTTCTACTATCATCATCCTTTCGACACATTCAAAGATTCCCAAATCCACCATTTTAAACCACTCATTTGTCGTCATAACCTATGAAGGTGGTAGTTTGCAGGCCATGGCTATGTACATCAGAGAAAAAAAAGCAAAAACTTCCCCTTCTATGTTGGAAATAATCATCGAGGGCAGGTCTGTCTAGGGTAGAATCCATTCGATGACTTCAGCACATGGGAACAGTTCAAGGTGCATGGCTACCTTAGTAATGCCTAATTTTATGATATTTTCATATAAGGACATATCTTCTAGGCCCGCATCAGGGACATTCTGGTCCCTGACCATCTGATATATTTCTCCCCACTTAAAAACTTGATCAATTCCCATGATGGCTTTAGTGTCCTCGAATGTGATCTCAGTTCTGGAGATAATATCCACATCTGAATCGGCCTTGGTGGCCTTATCCTTCTTCTTTCCGCTCCTCTTAGGCATGGTGTGAGGTGAGAACCAAAACTATGGCATGATCACAATAAGAGATGTCTTAGTAATACTATGGTTATTCTAAATAATGTAACACAACATGCATTCACATCAATTACAGAATAATTGAAATGAGAATCCAAGTTACAATGTATATGAATCAATTTTATTTAAAAATCATTTTTCCTTCAAAGAATGAGATTGCAGCCAGTGTCTAATATGATAGAAGAAAACAAAGATTTATTTACCAATTCATTATTAGACACTCGGAAATAGTTTTTTGAGGTGGAGATAAATCACCCCCAAAGGTTGTCTAGTCACTTTATACTTGCAGCAAGGGTGTGTGTTTGCAAAACTTGAACGAAAACTTATCAATGTGTGTGTATCTATCATTTTGGGAGTTATACCTCTGTTGTTATACATTCAAAACATGTCAACATACCGAGGGTTGATCTGTTCATCACTGGTTCTTCAAAGTATTAATGTTGACTTCCTTTTTTTCTAGTCCACAGAGTTTACAAATATTATTTCCATCCTTTTGTTCATTTAGGCTTAACATTATTAAAGAATCAAGACTAATTTCCCCAAAGGTGAAAGACATATCAAATGAAAATGCGTCAATGACTCTTTAAACTTGAAATTGAGGACATATTGGGGAAATTTGAAACCTTGGTTCACATCTAAGACCCGTGAAAACCTCTTACTTGATGGCGTCGACCCTAAGGAGGAAAGCATGAAATGTATCCTTTCAAACACATTATGAAAATAACCATAGGCCAAATCTCTAAAGCGTAGCAATACCAAAAGTTAAAATCCACCAGGGGTTTCCCTATTACTGCAAACTCATCTGCTGAAACAATCAAACTAAACAATACACAAACGATGAAACATATGAACTGGATTATCCATGACATAGAGTTTTTGAGGTTCAAAATAACTATACGGATGGCTTGAAAACCAATCCAAACTGCTCGACAAAAGTTTGAAACAGACTCCATAATGGAAGGGATAATAAGTTAGAAATGTCACTACAACAAAATACCCTTTTGGTGGTGGTTTTGTCTTGCGACAGTTTTGTAACCCCCCCGCCAAAGTTTTTTTAGGTATTTGGGGGAGCTTCTTAAAAAAACCCCTCAAAATTCGTGAGAATTGGACTTTTGGGGGCGGTTTTTAAACGCCACCCAAAGTCCAATTCTAAGGACTCTTGGGGGTAGTTTTTTAACCCCCCCCCCCAAAAAAAGTCTGATTCTCAAGAATTTTGGGGGTGGCTTTTAAACCCCCCCGAAAAAGTTCAATTCTAAGGACTTTTTGGAGGGGGTGGGGAGTGGAAGTTTAGAAATACCCCCTAAAGGTGTTTTTTAGAAAACACCCCCTAAAATTCATGAGAGTTCGACTTTTGGGGGTAGTTTTGGCTTGCAACAGTTTTTCTAACCACCCCCCCCCAACACCAAAAATAATAAAAAGTTTTTTTAGGTCTTTGGGGGTGGTCCTTAAAAACCCCCCTCAAAATTCCTAATAATTTGACTTTTGTGGGAGGTTTTTAAACCCTCCCCCCCCAAAATTCCTATTGGACTTTGGGGGGGGGCGGGGTGTTTGGAAAGACCCCCCCCAAAAGTCCTGTTGTACTTCTGGAGGGGGTTGGAAAGATCCACCCCACCCCCCCCAAAAAAAAAAAAATTCTAACATGACTTGGACTTTTCGGGGGGGGTTGGAAAGACCCCCTGCAAAGTCCAAAAGGAATTTTGTGGGGGGGATTGGAAAGACCCCCCCCAAAAGTCCTATCCTATTGGACTTTTTTAGCAGGGGCTGGTTGGAAAGACCCCACCTAAAGGTTTACTTGGTATTTTTTAAAGGTAGCAGTATAATTCAAATATTATATGTAGTATAATATATATTAGGATCACTAAAAGAAAAATCAAGCATAGAAATAATAGACATAATATTTTGACCTAGGAAAAAATAAAAGATAAAACACACCAACCTTGTGATAGAGATTTTATTTCAAAGTACAACATACATCTAAATACATAGTAATCACATATAGCAGAAGATAAACCCCAAGAACAAAAAATAAACTCCTTCAAATATAGGGAACCCCATAAAATACTTCTTTTAGTTGGTAGCGAACTTCTTCCTTGAGTGGAGTGAACATGGTTGGGTGAAAATGAGTGAGGTACCTTGTGATTTATAGTTGAATTCATGTTTTCTTGTTCACTTTAATCGGGGCCAACTTGCACACTTAATCTGGTATGACTTGTCTTTTATGCATAATAATCATTATGCATTATTATATTTTCTAAGTCCGACTTGGTGTGGATGCCTCACACAGCTACTACATCAACACTCCCTCTTAGCCGAGGAAGAATCATCATACTAGAACATGGGATATGGATATCATTTGTAAATCAAAACTGCCTCTAACATCTCTATATCTTAATCAAGTTCTTCCAACACAATATCATTCCATCGAGAAGTGTCAACAATTCAACCCAATCCTTCAAGGATTCAATATGCACCAACTCAACCCTGTCCATTGGCGAACCTACATGGAAAAACTCAACTTATTCTATCACGGAGTCAACAAATAAACCCAGTACATTAGTGGGTCCACATACACCAGCTCAATCCATTCCATTGGAGAGCCTAGATGTAATATGCGCTAGTATGCACCAGTATGCACCAGTCTCTCCACCCCATCACAGGGTGTCTTAGAGATCTCCACTCTCCCTCTAAGAGTATCTAGGATAATGCACTAAATTTATCCATCACATCACATGATGTCCAAGAGATATCCCCACTCAGTCATAGAGTGTCCAAGAGCATGTGTTGGTCTCTTCATCCCTTCACAGGATGTCTGAGAGATATCCCACTCCATCACAAAGCATTCGGGAGAGCGCAGTGGCATATCCACCTCTTCACAAGGTGTCCAAGAGATATCCCCACTCTATCATAGAGTGTCTGAGAGAATGTTGTGTCCTATCCACCTCTTCACAGGGTATTCTAGATATATCCTCACTCCATCAGAAAGTGTTTCATAGAATGTAATGGCCTCTCCACTCCTTTCACAAGGTATCTGAGATATCTCCCCACAACATCATAGAGTGCATGAGACAATGTAGTGGTCTCTCCACCCCTTCACAAGGTGTCCAAGAGATCTACCCACTAGGTCACAAAGTGTCTGAGAGAATGACACTATAAAATCATCCTTCCCTCTCAACGAGGGATTCAACATAGGACTAATATCCCCACTCCATCACAGAATTACCAGGAGAAGGTATGGTCCCATTTTTAGTCATATAGGGACTATTCCCCCCACTCTATCATAGAGTGTTTGGGAGAATTCACTGCCCCATTCTGACTCATTTACCCTTAGCCAAGTCATGTGACTAATATTGGGAGAATGTCTGCTTGATGTTGCATGCATCCATCTTGAAGCTCTTCACATCTCCCTCTGTACTAGAGAACCTTTCTTCCTCTACATTTGAGCATCATATTCTCCCTCTAGATCTTGATGTCATAGAGTTGTTTCCTTAAGGAAATAGCTCTATTGATGTTTCTATTTTCAAATGATTTCTTCAAGACTCCAAACATATTTTTTGTTTTCTTCTTCTGAGAAATATGAGGTACCAAGTGGTATTTTACTGCATCCATCAGGATCCTTGTTTCCTTCAGATCATTCTTCCTCAATTTAGTCTTCTTTGCTTCTTCTTCTGTTTATGGTACCTTTTCATTTACAAAATTTCTAAGATCATTCTCCTCTAGGATTCTTCACTATTTGGTAATGTCTTGTGAACTTTAAATGAGTCCTTCAACAATACAAATGCATTTATCTCACAAATAATATGCAAAATTCATCATCTTAGGAACTTGAATTTCCTCAATCATTTTTCATAGAGTTTAATGCTCTTGAGCTCATCGATAATTTTCCTTCTGTGGAGAGATGCGACAAATTAGTCATCACTAGTAGACGGGTGATTCCATGAAGATGGGTAACACTTTTTGGCCAAATTTGGCGATAAAAACATGATTTTTTACTCATGTGCTAGATAGAAGCCCTCAAAACGCATATATGCCATGTGAATTTTGACTTGCAGTTAAAAAACAAATTGAATAATATTATGTTGGCTTCATAGTGATATTTTTTTTAAAATATTCCGATGTCATTTAATGTGTGAATTTTTGCATTTAATGCACTGTGTGACCTTAAAAATT
>LPNX010044274.1:44481-95670 GCA_001517045.1 Pseudotsuga menziesii
GGGAAATTTTTTATTTGTTTGAATGAGGGCTAAGTCTATTTTTTTAAGCCCTCGACCGAGGTATGAACCTCGGTCGAGGGTTTGTAAAGCCCGCAATACCTCGGTCGAGGGCTTGACAAGCCCTCGGTCGAGGGCTTAACAAGCCCTCGATCAAGGTGCGTTTTTTTGTTTTTGCCGAAATGCCCTTGCCAAAAAGTGTTACCTAGGTCCGTGGATTCACCCAGATACTTGACCTTATGGATGCGGATTCTTCTACCTTAAATAATTGTTAGTGACAAATAATTTTTCAATATTCAAATTGCATATTCCTCACCACAACTGAGTTTATATAGTTTCAAAGCATTTCAAATTCCATTTGATGCCATTACCAAATGCAGGGAATACAACTTATGCTGAAAATTGTTATCAACCATAGTGTGCCGACAAATGATACTATACCATAGCTTGGAACTCTTTCCTGCATGAAATCTATTCTATGAAATAAACACCATAGAACACCACAATTACTATTTTGCAACTCCAGTGATCTACAAGGTAATGTCACACTACTTAATAGAGATTGATTGATGAGCACATATTGTTATGGAAGCACCTACTAAACTCATTAACGCAGATCCAAGTGTACTAAATTAATTAAAGGAATGGGTCATATTTTATATCTAAATATTATATGATATTAGAACTATAATATATACTTTAGAATTAATGTAAACATCACAGTGGTAAATATCCTTCCTTTCATGTGATTATTTGATAATGTTATTTTTATATATAGAGAGAGAATAATGGAGCACAAATAAAAATAGTTAATGTATGTCATCCACACTTTAATGAAAATATAATGTACATTTTAATGGAAATTTAATGTAGAATCACTCTCAATATATCTGATTAGTAAAGGAGATAATATATTACTTGAGAATTTTGAGCTACCCTAATAATTTATTGTGCAGAGACCCATGTTCAAAATCCCCCAACTTCATGAAGATGAGGCTAGATGTAATTCTTGGATGATTTTGATGGCGTATACATGTATTACATTAGATAAAGGAAAAATCGTAAACAAGTAGTATATAAGAAAAAGAAAAAAATTATCACAAACCCTATGACTAAGGAATGAAGTTAAAAAAATCAATAAGTACTTATAAATGTAAAGAGTTTGATCTTTAAAAATAAATTAACACTACTCAAAACATAAGATCTATAATCTTAGATTGGAAAAGAGAGAGAGAGAAACTAATTAAATTCTAGAAAAATCAAGACATTTATATCTTATGAATCAATGCAGTGAATTAATAAAATAAATAATTCAAACAAATTGGAAAAAGACCTCGCACATAATGTCAATTAGGCAGTATTCTTTCATGTGCTCGTGGTTAAGAAAAATAAAAGTCAAAATATCAACAAGCTAAGACTATAATCCAAGTTTCTCAGAGGTTGAAACAAATATATACCTCACACTAATATCACAGCGAAAGGGATTGCACTTAATAACAAGACTTGATGCAGGAAGCACACACAAAAATCTTACCCATACACACAAAAATTGCAAGGTGTATGAAGGAAAACAAAATAATTGCACAAAATAAGAGATTTTATGTAGATCAATGTGAAGTATGAGACTAACACATGGGTCAAATAGTTACCTAATAGTTTTTAAAGGTAGCAGTATAATTCAAATATTATATGTAGTATAATATATAGTAGGATCACTAAAAGAACAACCAAGCATAGAAATTATAGACTCAATATTTTGACCTGGGAAACTATAAAGGATAAAATGCAAAAACCTTGTGATATAGATCTTAGTTCAAAGTAAAACATACATCCAAATACATAGTAATCACATATTGTAGAAGATAAATCCCAAGAACAAAACATAAACTCCTCCAAATATAGGGAACCCCAGAAAATACTTCTTCTAGCTGGTAGTGAACTTCTTCCTTGAGTGGAGTGAACATGGTTGGGTGAAAATGAGTGAGGTACCTTGTTACTTATAGTTGAATTTTTGTTTGCTTGTTCTTGTTCACTTTAAGTGGGGCCAACTTGCACACTTAATATGGTATGACTTGTCTTTTATGAATAATAATCATTATTTATTATTATATTTTCTAAGGCCGACTTGGTGAGGATGCCTCACGCAGCTACTAGATCAACACTCCCTCTTAGCCAGGGAAGAATCATCATACTAGAACACCATGTATGGATATCATTTGTAAATAAAAAATTTCTATAACATCTCTATATCATAAGCAATTTCTTCCAACACAGTATCAGTCCATCAAGAAGTGTGAACAAGCCAACCCAGTCCATCGGGGAGTCAATATGCACCAACTCAACCCTTCCCATTGGGGAACCTACATGGAACAACTCAACTTATTCTATCATGGGGTCAACAACTCAACCCAATACATCGGTGGGTCCACATACACCAGCTCAATCCATTCCATTGGAGAGCCTACATGTAATATGCACTAGTATGCACCAGTCTCTCCACCCCATCACAGGGTGTCTTAGAGATCTCCCCTCTCCGTCTAAGAGTGTCTAGAAGAATGCACTAAATTTATCCATCGCATCACATGATGTCCAAGATATCTCCCCACTCAGTCACAGAGTGTCTAGGAGCATGTGTTTGTCTCTTCATCTCTTCATAGGATGTTCGAGAGATATCCCACTCCATCACAAAGTGTTCCAGAGAATGTAGTGGCATATCCACCCATTCACAAGGTGTCCAATATATATCCCCACTCTATCATAGAGTGTATGAGAGAATGTTGTGGTGTATACACCCCTTCATAGGGTGTTCTAGAGATATCCTCACTCCATCACAAAGTGTTTGGGAGAATGTAATGGTCTCTCCACCCCTTCATAGGGTGTCTGATATATCTCCCCACAACATCACAGATTGTATGAGACAATGTAGTGGTATCTCCAACCCTTCACAATATGTGCAATATATCTCCCCACTAGGTCACAAAGTGTCCAAGAGAATGTCACTATAAAATCATCCTTCCTTCTCAACGAGGGTGTCAACATGGGACTAATATCCCCAATCCATCACAATCCATCACAGAGTAACCAGGAGAAGGTACAGTCCCATTTTTTAGTCATATAGGGACTATTATCCCCACTCTATCATAGAGTGTTTGGGAGAATTCACTACCCATTATGACTCATATACCCTTAGCTAATTCATGTGACTAATATTGGGAGAATGTCTGCTTGATGTTGCATATGCTTGATGCCGCATACATCCATCTTCAAGCTCATCACATCTCTCTCTGTACTAGAGAACCTTTCTTCCTAGACATTTGACCATCATACTCTCCCTCTAGATCTTGATGTCATAGAGTTATTGTTTTAAGGGAAGAGCTCTATTGATGTTGCTATTTTCAAACAATTTCTTCAAGACTCCAAACATATTTTTGGTTTTCTTCTTCTGAGAAATATGAGGTACCAAGTGGTATTTTACTGCATCTATTAGGATCCTTGTTTCCTTCACATAATTCTTCCTCAATTTAGTCTTCTTTACTTCTTCTTCTGGTTATGGTACCTTTTCATTTACAAACTTTAGAAGATCATTCTCCTCTAGGATTATTCACTGATTGGTAATGCCTTGTGAACTTTAAACGAGGCCTTCAACAATACAAATGCATTTATCTCACCAATAATATGTAATATTCATCATCTTAGGAACTTGAATTTCCTCAATCATTTTTCATAGAGTTTAATGCTCTTGAGCTCATTGATAATTCTACTTTTGTGGAGAGATGTGACAAAATAGTCATCACTAGTAGATACTTGACCTTAGGGATGTGGATTATTCTACCTTAAATAATTATTAGCGACAAATAATTTTGCAATATTCAAATTGCATATTACTCACCACAGCTGAGTTTATATAGTTTCAAAGCATTTCAAATTCCATTTGATGCCATTACCAAATGCATGGAATATAACTTATGCTAAAAATTGTTATCAACCATAGTGTGCTGACAAATGATACTATACCATAGCTTGGAATTATTTCCCGCATGAAATATGTTCTATGAAATAAACACCATAGAACACCACAATTACCATGTTGCAACTCCAGTGATCTACAAGGTAATTTCACGGTACTTAACGAAGATTGATTGATGAGCACATATTGCTATGGAAGCACCTACTAAACTCGTTGACGCGGATCCAAATGTACTAAATTAATCAAAGGAATGGGTCATCTTTTATATCTAAATATTATATAATATTAGAATTGTAATATATACTTTAGAAGTAATGTAAACATCACATTGGTAAATATCCTTCCTTTCGTGTGATTATTTGATAATGTTATTTTTATATAGAGAGAGAGAGAGAATAAAGGAGAACAAATAAAAATAGTTAATGTATTTCATACACAATTTAATGAAAATATAATGTACATTTTAATGGAAATGTAATGTACAATCACTCTCAATATATCTGATTAGTAAAAGAGATAATATATTACTTGAGAATTTTGAGCAACCCTTAATAATTTATTGTGCAGAGACCCATGTTCAAAATCCCCCAAATTCGATAAGATGAAGCTAGATGCATTTCTTGGATGATTTTGATGATGTATATATGTATTATATTAGATAAAGGAAAAACCGTAAATTTCTACAAGTAGTATATTATAAAAATAAATAATTATCACAAACCCTATGACTAAGGAATGAAGTTAAAAAAAATCAATAAGTGCTTATAAATGTAAAGAGTCCCATCTTTAAAAATAAATTAACACTACTCTAAACATAAGAGCTATAATCTTAGATTGGAAAAAAGAGAGAGAAAATAATTAAATTCTAGAAAAATAAAGACATTTAAATCTTATGAATCATTGCAATTAATTAATAAAATAAATAATTAAAACAAATTGGAAAAATACCTCACACATAATATCAATTGGGAAGTATTATTTCATGTGGTCACGGTTAAGAAAAATAAAATTCAAAATATTAACAAGCTAAGACTATAATCCAAGTTTCTTCGAGGTTGAAAGAAATCTCTACCTCACACTAATATCACAGCAAAAGGGATTACACTTAATAACAAGATGTGATGTAGGAATCACACACAAAAACCTCATCCATACACACAAAAAATACAATGTTGTATGAAGGAAAACAAAAATAATTGCACAAAATAAGAGATTTTATGTAGATCAATGTGAAGTATGAGACTAACACACAGGTCAAACTAGAACTAGTAAAATAGAAGCATCCTAGATTTCTAGTGTTTTCATATTTCTAATGTTTTTATATTAAAGGATCATGTTTCTACAAGAGATTTGATAATCACTACAATATTGTAGTCTCAAAATGTGGAAATAATATATCTATAGAGTAGCACTCCCAAAATATAATTAATAACTTCTTAAGAAAGATGTGACTCCTTTCCAAAAATAATCATTAAACAAAATATAATAAATTACGCATGATTATGTTGACACATATTCCAAATACAACAAATAAAGATAGAAAAGAGAGAGGGAACAAACATTCCTACTCGTAATATAACCTTAGTTGCATGGAAATGAAGGAACCCCCATAATCTTTGAAAAGTTGATCCAGTTACGAGGATATGACATATCTAAAAATTTATGTTGCACAAGATTCTAGAAAACCAGAAAAGTACGGATACGAAACAATTGTTTGAAACAATAAATGACCACAACATTAGGTGTAAACTAAGACAACAAGTGCCACTACATCCACCATATTTCATTACCTTTTATTCATGAAAATGGATTTACTGTAGTGATAATGTGTTAGGATACAATCAAATTTGAAATAAAAAGTTTTTCTCCAAATCCTGTAATAAGATGGTTCACATTTTACAAGGAGAATGAACAAGATTTTCTTCAAGTGTTGGGATAGAAACAATTGGAGCATGGTTTTTGCACGAGAGAATTATCCAAGATGTGCATTATATGGGATTCATTGTATATTTTATATTCTTGATCGGTCTGGCATCGAGTTTCAACTCTAATTGCATTTCCAACCATACTACTTACGTTTTATTTGACTTGAGTAACCATGGTAACCACTCTCATATGAAAATAAAAATATTAGACATGAGTATTCAACATAAAGACATATTATTAGAGAATATGGATGGATATTGAGTGGGATACTAGTTTTACTAGTTAAATCCCATGTTTTTCATTATTTTACTTTGGGCAATAACTTATATTCATAACTATTAATATATGATGATGATGGTGGTGGTGGTGGATCATATTTTGAGTGATGTAATATCTCCGTAATTTTCAGGGGCATTAGATTTAAAGTGGTAAATGATGGTGATACTTTAATGATTTAAGATTAAAACAATAAAAGATATTACAAGGGAGGAGGACCAATGCAATTAATAATTCATTAAAATTAGTAAAGTTATTAGTGTTGAAGTAGTCCATTCCATAGGAAAGATAAAAGAGATTTTATTAAGGAAGAGAATTTTGATAATAATTATAAAAAATATTTTCTTTATCTCAAAATTTGAAGAGGATAATTTAAAGAACTTGTGATAGTTTAACAAGCCCCAAAAGTCATACTCTTGTAAATATGGTCGCTAAGTTAATTTCTAGTAGTTTATAGAAGATAGATTTGGACTAAGGGGGGATCTTAAATACACAATCTCTTACCCAAGAAATTTCATGTAGGACAATAAGATATTCATGTTTAAATACTTGCATATCATCGAAAGAAAGAGATTCAAACAAAAAACATATAGCTTTGATGGTTGTATGCTTAGGATGAGCAACCTCTGCATTAAGTATCATCTTGTTTCAAGCTAGCCAAATTTTCCAACAAACTTATTTGGAAAGGTCCATCCATATTATGGTTAGGTTAGGTTTGATATGTAAGGATCCTAGGTAGTAATTTTTCAAATGCAAGAACAAATTGCAGCAAGCATAAGAAAGTGTTTTAATTTTCCCTACTTCATTTTTAGCATCATCCCAAATTGATTAAGCATAATCACATTCTAGAAAAAGGATATTTTGTAGTCTCATCCTCCATGAGGAATAATGCACAGTGAGAGCATCCTTGTATATTTTGTTTTGTGATATTTTCCAATGTGATAATTCTATTGTGTGTCAATATCTAGTAGAAGGAATTTATCTCCCACAATCACTTCATGGAATATAACCTCATTAAAAATTAATATTTTAATTGCATACCTAAAGCTATTATTAATTTATAAATCACCCTTTTACAATAAAATATAAATCATTTCCACATTTGTTTATTATATTAATATGTTAATACTAGTGTTAAATATAAACAAATAAACTATATAGAATATTATTGTTGTTAACATTCTATATAGTCTATAAGGTTTATGATTAATTCAATTAGACCAATATAAGTCATAATATTACCCACCAAATAATTGCTTTTTGTGACCCATCCTTACTCCATATCACTTTTCATTGAATATAGACCAATGGACAAGATCATTGGCAAATGTTGTTATTTTTTCCAAAAGGGTAGGGGCCTGACAGGTTGTCTTGGGCTCAAGGCTAGTGAGCTTTTAGTGGAGTCCAAACACCTAGAGCCCCCACATACCCTTTGAACTACCCATTTATTAACAATGATAAGGATGGGATTTATAAATACTAAATGGATCAACCTCTCTATCAATGTGGGACAAATCCCAAACATTGACGCAATCTGCATCATTGATTACCAGATCAGACGATTACTGAGTATCCTAGATGAATTTTGCTGCATATTTCATTTCATCGATCGCCCTTCTTCTTGCATCGATCATCCAATCCATTGTCACGAGAATATTCTTTTTTGGGAACTCTTCAATGAAACCATGAAATGTGGACTAAGTTCCATGACATGAGGTACAAGTACTTGAATCACGAGATGAAGGTCTCCACTGTGACTTTGCATGCTTTCTCTACAGGTATGATATCAATGGATTCTATTTTCATGTTGATAATATGGCTTGGATTTAGAACAAGTTGAATTCAATGAATCCAATTGCTGCAATTTTAGCACCAACCTTGGAACCATAGTTTCTAATTAATTCTGCATTGGTTTTGTGAATTTTGCAGTTCTTTCTACGGTATCAGGGGTTAAAGTTAAAATTCATAATATACATGAGAGTAATAAATAATTGATTCCATCCAATCATACTTCAATCATTTCAAGAATTTTTCTAATTATGCGTCAGGCATTAGCTTTGTGTATGCATAGTTTTGTTGAATTGCCATTTTTTCCAAGACTTCATTTCCATTAAACTTTAAAGTGATTCCTTATTGTTCTATACTTTTTTTGAAATGTTAAACTAGAACCTGATAAATGTCCTTTTTACTCGTTCCTGAAGTATAAATACTTCTACGTGTTTTCATTGTTGTTGGCGTTGTTCAAAGATTGCATCTAATCCAGAAAGTTATGTATAGCTAAAAAGAACTTTAGAGGAAGTTCTCCATAATATTTTCAATAGTTTCTACTCTTCCATTTAGATGTTAATTTTGAAAATACAAACAAAAAAGTAGCTTTTTTCTTTTCTTCCTCCAAAATTAATAAATATTATTTTATTTTTTTAAATATTATTTTATTAATTTTCCTTAGGAACCCATTTTGAGTTGGAATTTCCTCTAATGCATGGTTAACCAAAATTCATAAAAAGAGGTACTATATCTTTCTCACATGCCAATATTCCCTTTATAGGGATTTGTGGTGGCCTGAGGCCCCACACATAGTTCATGAGCCCTAAGGAAAAACGTTTTGGCCCAACAATTCTTTTTCCATCAAATCATGGCCTAGGGACTGAAAGCCATACTTGGTGTGCCAAAACTCAAAATGGCCGACATATCTTACTCATTGGCTAAATATTATCTATATATTATATAGGGCCTTTGAAGTGGTCGAAGGCATCACACATGACCCATGATCCCCTTACCCTTAGATGCTATGTTTTGACTTGATAATATGGCCCAATCAATGATAATCATTCTTGGTTGCACAAAGCTTGAAATGGCCATTTCTTGCTTGTAAGACAAATTAATGTGGCATGATCCCTAGAGGAAAAATGGATTAAGGTAAGGTTGATGTTGGAAAAATTCTCCTTACTTTAATGGCTTATTTGGATGTGTGAGGTTTTGATTTTAAGTAATTTGTCCTCCCACCTTGTAAATGGCCTTTTTTTTCTTGTATTTGTCCCTTTTCCTTGACACATTAATCACATATTACATTATTTTACTCCCTCAAATTCCTCACTAGTTATGTCTTAGACAAAGGAAGGCTAATGTCCAAACTATGATGATAATCTTAAAAGGTACCATGATGTAATGCCCTCACATTTTGGCAATTTTTGTTGGTAATTGTAACTGGTATGTCAAAGCCACTCCAAGTATATATTAGGTCCACATAAAGAAACAATAAGGCCAATGCAAGAACATCTCTCCATGCTTGAAACACTGCATATCTCCATTGTAAATCTTTACAAGAGGATTGAACACACATGCCCAATATCATGGGAAACCTTGGTTTAGCTAAGCCCTTGAGATAGAAATTGGGTTGTTTGTGTGGAAGCTGCGTCTCTAACTTACACCTAGACTGCAACGCTCCAACTCTTGTTAGTTAGAGAAATGCTATACAAAAAGAGGGACCAAATATGGCAAAAAATGGGGTTGAACATGATAACCATGACATAAACATACAAAAAAACCACACTTACAAAAATTTGTTGTTTCTTTTGTCAATCCTTTCTCAGTTGGCCTTAGTTAATAAAATATATGGAAATATTGTGAACTTTAGGAAATCAACATTTTTTATGTAATTACTGGGAGAAAGATCAAGAATTGTGTGCGTGAGGCTCCTGAATTGATAGGTTCATGCCATAGTTTCCACAAAAAAATGTTTACTATTTTATTCGTTCCCTCCTCTAGAGACATTTGTAGTCGGGGACTGGCCTCCACTCAATAGATCACTTCCTTCTTTCCAGTGCTCCCCTCCTCTAGGGGATTCTAGAGATCGACAAAGGACGACATTGCTTCTGACCATAGAACACCTCTATGGGGGTTTTGATACCACCTTATAACCACTTCATGTGGAACATAGAGCGTAGAGGTACGAGAGAGGAAAGAACATGCTATACAGGAGCTTCTACTGCGGAGGCATCCAAACCATCTTATGGAAAGAGTTACATTAGATAATTCTTGGAAAGAACCCTTTCAGATACCATTTCAGTACTGCAAATGATATTTTGGAAGATGAACCTACAAAATGGCTAACTGATAGTGCAACTTCTTCTTGCATGTTGTGTAGTTCACTATTTCACCCAATCATGTGTCTAAGGTATCACAGTAGATTTTGTGGTGGAATTTTCTTCAACCCTTGTTCTAGGGGAAGGATCTTGCTTCCTGAGATATTTCATAAGAGTGAACCCCAACGAGTATGTGATATATGCTGGGTGAGGTTAGAATTAGTACAAGGTATTTTGATTAAAAAGGTGAGCCGTGTTTCACAACCAACAACACATCTTGGATGCTTCCCTTGCTTTAGGTAATAACATCATAGACTATGGCATCCTATATTCATAATGGACCACGATGCCCATGATATTGTAAAAATCCATCAAAGAGGTACGTAGGAGAGCCTATTCAAGAGTAAGATCCCAATCCATTGAATAATCCATTAGTAGAAGAGTAAAAGGAAGGAGTAGTTCCATATCCTACAGTAGCAAATCTAGTTCAGGCGGACTGAGATTTAGTAGTTTAACCACTGGTACCATAACTAACTAGAGGTGAGGTACCGACATATAAAGAGGTAGGAGGCTAAAGCATAGGTAGTAGCATAGCTATAATTTCAACCCGCAACAGAGATGGATGGGAGAAGATCGAATAGATTCCATTGATCCTGTAAAGGCAGGAATATAAAGAGGTAGGAGGCTAAAGCATAGGTAGTAGCACAGCTAGAATTTCAACCTGTAATAGAGATGGATGGGAACAGATCGAATAGATTTTGTTGATCCTATAAAGGTAGAGGCATTGGTTGTAGAGGTCAAGGTATAAGAAAGAGCCAAATCCAGCATCCCGGCCACTCGAAGAAAGCAATTCTATCTATATGCTTTTCAATCATGTGATGATGAGCTAGTGTTATCCATCTCTCCCCAACCCTTTTCCATATACTAGGATAAGGCATATATCCTAATAATAATAAGCTATAAAATAATGAGCTTAGGGAGAAAGTAGCTAAGGTGGATGGAAAAGAATATATTCTTGTGCCAGTCGCATCTTCTCTTTGTTCGGTTCTAGGAAAGGAATAGGTAGTTCAATAATCTGTTCCAAATCCATTATTGGTTTACGCGGCATAAGCAAAGGTATCAGTGGCAGTGGATCAAGATGGAATTTTATACCTATCATCAAAAGCTAAGCTATCCAAGGGGATACTTAGTAAAAAAAATCATGATCTACCACCAAGCCATCTACCCAGATTCCTGAGATGATGACCTTTATGACCCATCTTTCTTAGTCCCAGCTGCAGAATTTAGGATACTAGTAGCATCGGTGTAGATAAAATCTCCACTTAGGCCTTAATCCACTTTTGGGTACTGGTAAAGATAGCGAGCACGTAATCCTATCCTAATGAGATGGAATTTGTTGGAAGTCTGACTAAAGAGACGAAAAGGTGCACATGCTCCTTTGTTTAAAATAACATAAATTTTGGCATGTTGACATGATAGATCTGAGCACTCTCAGATCTTGGTTGAATTTTCCTTGGGACAATCCATGGAGTATGAAATTTATAAGGCCACCAATACCATACCAGGCCTTTTCAAGATGAGACTTAAATTTATACTATCTGAGCTTCCAATATTTTTATTAACTGATGCTTCTGGTGTTGAATATGAAAGCCATGCATTTTCTATTTCATTAATGTCACGTCCCCAAGCCTCTGCCCGGCAAAGAGGACGCGATCTACGAGCTTGATCAGAACGGCTAGGAGCCCATGATCATGTACAGGCTTAAATACAATGCTTAAAACTGCTAAAACAGAATGCTGAGAAAGAATGCATGAAGATATAACGTGCACAATTTAATTTTTCATCATGCACAGCTTACATAATCCATCTTGCACAGATGCAATTGTATATATGATTATCTATCTTGCACAGCGGAATCAATGTGCATTCAACAAGCAGAATTCAACATGTTCATTTCATTTTTAATTAACAGTAAATATGGAATTGCAGAGGTAAAATACACAAGATCACTTATCTTATAAAAGCTTTGCTCCACAACCAGCTACGTCGCTGCAACGTTCCACCCAACCATAGGCCATCGTGCTCATCATTCTCTCAGCAACGCTACCACCCCCGAGCTGGGCATGATTCTCCAAGGAATAAGGGAACTAGCAGGCTTACACATAGCCAGGATACACAAAAACACAGCCAAGCCAACTAAGTTGGGTTTATCAGGCCATTAAGGAGCTGGAGAAGGCAAATTGCTAAGCTGGTGAGCTCATTACAGAGCCAAGAACACCCACACCATAACTAGCCTGACCTCTAAAACACCCATCCACAACCAACACAAGGAATCAGTCCCTTCTCTGCTACACAGTCCCCCAGGCCCTGCATTCCCTTCCAGTGCTATTCAGGGGTGATGGAGAAGAAGGCCAGCCCTCTAGTTCTGTCTGGGTGGTTTCTAACACCAGGTTTATCAAGCAACCAAGACAAAATCCTCACTCCTCACACAGTCCAAAGACCAACCATTGCACTCAGGCAACCAATTTAGCTAACACAGCTTGAACAGTAAAAACGAATTACACAGTCCCATACGTAACAGCAAAAATGGCTCACAACATGGGGGAAACACACAGTCCTGAAGCTTATCAGGGAAACCAACTCACAGCAGGGAAAAACGTCCCAAATAGCCAGTGCGTGAGACCCAAAAGTCAGTGAGACAGCCAAAAACGTGAATGGCTCTTCACAGCCATGGTAAAAAAAACACATGAAATCACAAAAACGTGAATGGAAAATGCACCAGCAGCTCCAAAAACGTGAGGAAGACAACCCAGGCCCTGGCATTACAAAAACGACCTCCAATCCATGGGAAAAATGAAGCCAACAGCCAAAACGTGGGATCCAAATGCACAGAAAAACTCCAGCTGCTCCCAAAAACCCCAACGTGAAGAAGAATGGTCTGGAAAATGGAAAACGTGGATGTATGGCAGAATGGCCTGCGTTTTTGGACATCTTCCTTGCCAAGGAAGTCAGAACATGTTTTTAAAAAATGGGTCTCTTCCCAATTCGAATTTGGTTGCCCATACTCTTCCCCTTCCATGCAATAACTAACTCAACCACATTCTGGCAGAAATAAATGATTGGGGAAAAAGAGAAGAAAGGTAGTTGACATTTTGATGGGTCCTCTCATAGACATTTGGCTTTTCCCCATTGGCCCATAGGCTAAATATTTCACTCCCCCCTTATCCTTAGAAAATCATGCCCCTTCGATTTAGTTGCCGCGACCGTAGCTGGTTGTGTTTATTTTTTATTATAGATGCATATGTACATGATGCTGAAACTTAATATGTGCCGCATGCCCCGATATACCATCGGTGACAATTTTACATCCCAAAACACAGCATAACCGATCAATGGCGGGGCCTTGGCCTTTAGCTCCACACCATGATCATTTACAATATATACATCATATACACCTAATGTAACGGGGTCAAGACCGGGACGTGACAATTAATTTATTTTCCATAATACATTTTATTTTGTTAACTGGAGTTGTGAGGTAATAATAATGACCGATACAATGTTAATGGGGGTTCTCTCTTACTCCTCAACCAAAATCTACTCAGTCCTACTGCTGAGGTGATTGAACTTGATCCCAAGTTCAATCTTTGTTGGTGATTCAATGGAGTTTAACTCAATTTAACTGTTTGTTTTATTGTTTTCCCTTCGACATTATATTCCTAGTTAGCAGACTAGTTGTTGGGGGCTCGTTGTATCTCTTCACACTTTTAAATATCAAATCTTACCTTGGTATTTGCTATTATGTTTTCTCCCCTCTTTACTATTCTCATTATATAATTGGTTTCATTACAAGGGACTCTTTTTTCTAGTGAATGTTATGTGCCTAATTCAAAATAATATTTTATAACTAATTCCTTATATGAATTGTGGTGTTAGTTGGGTCTTTGACATCCCACTAATATGAGACAGACTATTATAGAGACATGGATTGCACTATCAATTCTAATTTTCTCTACAATAGATCCAATACAGTCAATTTATTATGGAAACAACAATAAATGGGAAAAATTGTAGTAGAACAGTATAATCTGTAGTAAATTCAGCAATAATAGAAAATAAAAACATCTAAAAAATACAAAATGAAATACTATAAACTCCAGATATGCACCTAATTACAACACATAGGACAAGAAAACGTTCCTGTAAAGGTATTGAATGCTAACCCATGCCAACTCAAAGAGAAATTCCCAGTTTCTCGTAGACTACTCATACAACACACTCACCAAGAACTTCCTACTCTCGGGCCTAAGATCCCATTTATGACTCTAATATTTCTACTTGTGCTTCATCTTTTACATGTGGGAGAAATTCTCTTACATGATAACTTAGTCAGGTAAATCTAATATTTTAGTTCTACTGAACTATAACATACAACCTCTAATGCCTCTAAAAACCTATGCTAACCCTTCTAATAAATCATTGGTCTCACCTACTCCGTTTTTAATCATTGTTGGGCATTTCCTCCTAGCTTGAGATAATACATTGCCTTTTGGAAATGTTTATAAAGCCCCCTGGATAAATTGTTTTATACCTAAAGTACTAGATGTGGAAGTATTCTTGGCCCATCCCCATGAATCTTTTTTTGGTGTAGATCCTTGCACTAAATAAATATATTGACAGTAATATATTCCTCAAATAGCATTTGAAGTTCAATCCCCTTAATACTATTTACAATTTCAGATATGATATCGCCAACTTTAATTTTCACCCTCCATTGCCAACATCAACATAGTTATCAAAAAGTGGATGAGTAATTCTAGAGGAAGTAGAGTGATTACTTGAATTTGATGCACTATGAGACTTTTTCTTATTTTATTTTGTTCCATTCTTCTCGAAATACTCTTTTTTAGTAGGCACATTCTCATTCCTAGTAAAGGCACTAAATTCATTTTCCTCTCCATTATTTTTGCAGCCTTTCAAATGTTGACCATAGTTATGTAAAGCCAATTTTTTTGCTTTGAAAAAAAACTTGAGCCTTAAATTTTATTGGAAATTCAAATATGTACCAAATTTCTGACATAGGTGAGCTCTTGGAAAATAAAAACCAGAGTTGGAACCATAGTTTGCCTCCTAGTTTCTGTGTTTGAACTTTTTGTGCCAATAGCATTCTTAGTCCTTACTATAGTACTTTTTTTCTGGTAATTAAATTGATTGTTTATGATATATAGTATTTTAGATTTAGCCACTCATTTGGTTAAGGGAGTGAGTTACTAAGTAGACAAACTCAACATTTCCGGTGAATTTAGTTTTTTCTAGAAAGGAAAAGTTCCACCTTGATCTATTCATTTTTTTAAAAATTATGACAATTTGGGTCATCTTAATAGGCAAAAACCCACAAAGGAAAATCCCCAAGGTCTCAATGAGGTGGAACTATAACTTTCAGCAAAATTTCTTCTGAATTTGAGGAATAATTTCAACAGAAAAGCGGTTATGTCCACTAATTAACTTACCCCATTTTCCAAGTGCCCATCTAAGGTTTGGTGTATTTACTATGTAACTTTAATGACATTTATCTTTCCCTAAAACATCAATGAAAGATGGGATTTTATTATCTCCAAAATGGTCAATACATATTGAACAATAATAACATTTAGGTATCTTTTATGGAGCGGTCCGATTGTAGATACCCATAAAAACCACAGAAGTATTCATCTACTCTTAAGTGCCACAAACTAAATTCAACCAATCATACACAAGATATCAGGATCAGAAATAATCTCAACACTTCTCTAATGCCAGACCTGGGAAGACTAAGGCACCATAAAATTTCAAAATAAATGTACTTGCTTCTACTTTTCCCTCCTCATCCCTTATTTCTCTCTATTTTTAACCTTACCCTGTAATGAACACTCATGTCTCGTTTATGATGCCAGCAGAGAGAAACAAACAACAACTACCATACACAGACAAATCATTTAATTTGTTTTACTAACGTGTGAAGTTTGAAATCAAAATATGATAGAGTGTTTGAATACATCTATCCAAAAACAAAGGTGGATATCAGTTGTTAGAAAAAACAAAAATATTGCAAAACAAACTTATAAAAAGTGCATGTTTATATTTTCTTTCATGCAGAGGGACAACCACTTTTTATTAAGCTGTAAGCTTCCTCGATTTTGTACGCACCTCAAATTGATATTTTGGTGAGTGTTTTTTGGATTTATTTTATCTAGAAAAAAAATAAGCAATATAGGGAACAATTAACTACATATAGAATCGACCATGAAGTTTACTAATTTAGGAACTTACAAATTTATAAGTTATAGCTGAACAACAACCAAGAATAACTGCAAATGGCCTGTCTTGCTAACATCAAAACTATGTTTGAAATTAGGTTTATACCAAAAATTGAAAATCAAGACATGACAATTCAGAAGTATTTGACCTTGTCCATGGTTATAATTCGTCCTTATGACATACTAATGCATAGAACAAATCTTTCAAAGTGGAAACAAGTCATCCATCTCATGTGGAGTGGACCTAACCCATGAAGGGAACCAAATTAAGTCTAAAATATGTTTGTTCCTATTGTAGGATTCTTCACCTAAGGAAGGAATCGTGAAATTCAAAGATAACAATCATTTTCTATTGAACTTTTGAATTAGTTAGATAGAAAAAAATAAAGGAAATTTAGAATTCTATTTGTCAAAATTTGTTTAGATTTCAAACCAAGGAACAAAGCAAACAAGATCTGGTTGATAGCTTGGCATAATCCTTTTGTGTACAAACCCAAAAAAATTGACACCTTATCCAATAGGTGGCAAAATGCATATCCATTTGATGAATCGTTACAGCTGCCTTGTTTGCAAATTCTCCAATGATCAATCAAAATCAATTTAATTACTAGAAAAAAGTGAAGATATGAGGTGAATTCATACTTGGATCACTTGTAGTTCTATGGAAGGTGCCCCTCATGCAGATATTATTAAATCAAGAGAAGTAAAACAAGTGGGACGGAAATAAAAGCAGATGGATCTTTATTTGTGCATTGGTTAACTACAGTTTCCCCCAAAATATTATTGCATTGATTACCTCTACAGAAATACTTTCAAACATGCCATCACCACAAGCAACACAATCAACATCATTTTATTCAACCACGCCACCATGCCACCAGGATTTCTGGGTTACATGGATCATCTTTAGGAATACCTTGCTCCACTTGAAGGAAACAGTGATTAAAATACTGTCAAGGATGCTCAAATCTGATTTTCTTAAAGCATTTAAAACCATAGATATCTGAGACTACAATTTGAGTTCTAGATTATGGATCTTGTCCATTCAACTTCTTGATTTTATCAACCAACCATTCAAATAAGCATGAATGTATATACTTTTCCAGAGCATCACCTAGAGGAGGATTACGGATTTTGTATTGTTTCCCTCTTGAGTCTTATTGTTTTGCATCACACATGAAAAGCTTCGTTGCATTTTGGAGATAAAAATAAAATTTCTTGTTGTTCAAGGTTAAGCACTGAGGAGTCATCCACATTCTTCATGGAGCAAATTCAATTATCACTCAATGCAATAAAGTTGCCGAAAAGTGAAATATAGCTTACTGTTATTCAAGATTTTTGCCAGAAGTGTTGAAATGATGGTGTAAATTGTAATCTTCACTGGTTTCCACATGTGGACCTTACTTGTAATTAAGCCTTATGGCTATGAGCCTATACATGAGAAACCCGCTCATTATCACTTTACTCCTTATCCCTTAATTGAAAGTTACCCTCCACAACTTTCTGCTGCTACTGCTTGGATGAAGACATGAATATTATCCTCCAAATTATATTGTTCCATGTTGTTTAAGGATTGTGTATTAATATTTGGTAGCTAATAAGTATGCTTTGGGTACTTTTCTACATGTTTTCATCTTAAATAAAAGGATAAATAAAATAATGTTTTGATAGATTTACCCCTCTATTAAGATTCAGAATTTTCTTTTCCCGTCGAAATTCTTGTTTGCTTCCAAATTTCATGCAAATTAACTTCTGAAACTTATGATGGGATTTAAGAACCCATTAGTCCATTATTTCCTAAATTAGTCATTGGTTAAAGAAAAATTATTTTGGTCATATGATAACTTATATTTCTCACTTTTCTAGCATTGGCCATGGGAGAATATGAGAATTCTATTGCAATTGAAAAACCATCAGCTGCAGAATCAGTTCTACTGGGTGCTTTGGCTCCTGGTGTAAATGTCTATTCACTTGCAATTATTTTTTTACATTAAATTATTTAATCTACAATGCTTCTCATTTTCTGCATTATATACTAATACAGTTCCTATGCAATGACATTGCAGAGTCCAACATGGTTGGTTCTCAAATGTGTGAGGCTGTGCATAGGAACATGTCTTGCAATGATGTTGTATGCTACCTTATATTCTAGTAGCTCAAATATAGTATTCCATGTTATTGTACTTTTTTTTCTCTCTAGCATGTTATTCATCCTCTTGAACTAGTAATTTTCTTTCTATGGTCCCTGAACAAAAATGAAAATAAAGTTGACTAAGTTGGAAAATAATGGATGGGATGCATGGTGTAATTTCTTATAACATAATTCATTCTCAAAGGAGTATGCTTGTTTATCGTAATAAGGGCATGTGGTATTTTCCATTTACCATTTACTTTCAGTTCTATTGAGTTCTTTATACGATGTCTTAATTTTCTACCTAAATTATTACCATACGGATGCCCATTTATTCTTATATAAATAGATAAACTTTAGATGGAGATCAACTATTTCAAGAAAATCTATTCCCAGTAAAGTAGAATAAATTCATCCAACTATCAATGACAAGAAATATCCAAACTAGAATATTAAAAAATTGAAAGAGAATTTCGCTATAAGATTTGAGACATTTTTTTCTATGATATTTTTGTCACCTTGGCATTATCACTGCAATTTGACTCTAGCCTAATCAAATATACATGATTATCTGAATTCATTTGGTCAAGAAAAAATTCTTCATGCATTAATGTGCTATCCACAGGTTCTATATATTCATGCCAAATGGATGACTAGGACTCCATTATCTCCAAGTCATCATGAAGCTATTTATTTCAACTATCTACGTCCTCAAATTTAATAGATAAAACTTTGTTACCTTTTCTTATGGTTAATGTGTCCCTTCCCTAGTCATGGATTGTTTGAGCCTTCCTAAGCCATAAGTTTCCAAAGAAATATAAGTATGTAATATATGTTCGGTGGGTGTTATAACTTAATGGAGCATAGGCCGAGTATAGTCATTGATGCAGGAGCATCAACATGGAGCCATCAATGTGACACGTTGGTCACATACTGTGGTGATTTTGGATTGCTGAGTCATGATTTGTTAGCCTAATATATTAGTAGTAGGAAATCGTGCCAATGATGACTTCCTGTAAGAAGATCAAACCACAGGTATTTTGTTAGGAGGGTGACACTTCCATCATGTTAAGAAGTCATTTGTTTTTTCTATTTCTGGTACAACTCTGTGGGGGAGTGGAGAAGATAGGTTAGATATGCTGGGTAGGACTCAATTCTAGGGTTCTCAAATTTAGGGAAGGGGGTTCTCAATTCTGGAGACTCTCGTCACTGGGAGTTGGTTCCCATTGTAAATATTTTGAGAAGTTGGGAGCCGAAGCATTGTCTGTGTTTTTTTTAATTGATTAATGAAGAAGTAGTTGTGTGTTAAATGTTCAAACTATCTTTGAATGACATTGTTATGATTGTGTGATTTGAAGAGCTGCATATGCCTTTGAGTCTTTGAATTAGCAGTAGAAGTATGTGTGTATGGTCCAACTGAACAGCGTATGAGGGATTGACTGATCCTTTGGTCAATCGCATAGAAAGCACAATGTTTTATTGTCAATTATTATTTATGGGGGATATATGGCTGATATCTAACCTAGATCTAGATCTGCAGTTAGTAGCAAGTTCACGGGGTGAAAGTGCACAGTGGATAACGAAGGAATTCGTCGATGAAGTTGGGAGTTGCTTGTTGTAATGAAAAGAGAGATCGAAAGTCTGGGTGACAGCCTAAAGAGATCAATGGTTGAGGAGGATAGTGCTGAGTGAAATAGCACAAAGTAATGAATGGTCCATTTGCATGGAATACGATTCTAATCCGCCCCATAGATTTTGGTGTCCATTGTCGATTCCAATCAGACGGGTGTAGAACATTTCTTTGATTGAACAAGTGGAGAGGTTAACTACCCAACTGGGTGTGAAATTTATATCCAATAAACCTTACTGTCAGCTTGGATTCCGCTCTTATGGCATTTGGAGGATCCTCTTGGACAAGTAGGAAGAAGTTAGTGGCACTGCTAGCTTTGGGGCCTGCTAAGTCAGGTAGAAGACTATCTAGAGGTTGTCCATGGGGGAACCAACCACCAATTTTGGTATCATAGTGAAAGTTAATCTCGTGAAGAAATATGGCTGCACACATCAATAGAAGAAGTCGCGATAGAGGTTGACCAGTAGTGAACATGGAGGTTATGGAAGAGATGAGAGAGTTGTGAGCACATTTGGAGGCCATGGAGACTGAAAGACGAAGAGATCCAGAAGCTGGAGACATGAGTGAGCCAGAAGATGAAGAGAAATGCAAAGAAGTGGAACCCATGCAAGAAATTCCTGAGGTAGGGTATTTCAGGTCTATTCTATTAGAAACTTCAAGGACAAAACCTGAGTTTTCTACCTACGAGGGAATTCTTGTTGCAAAGCACCACATTGAATGGATCATTGAGCTAGATAGGTACTTTGAGTATGAGGAGATTGAAGAAGAAAAGAAGGTTAGACTTCCAGTGACAAAGCTGAAAGGGAATGAATCCTTATGTGGGACAATGTGCAAGTAGAAAGAAGAGGGAAGAGTAAACCATTGATCAAAAGATGGGATAGAATGGTGGCTAGAATGAGGGCTAAGTTCTTTCCAAAATATTATTAGCTAACCATGTACAGACAAATACATAATCTGGTACAGAGATTGTTTATTGTCATAGAGTATACTGAGGAGTTTTACAAAGTGAACTTGAGAGGTTATGTGGAGGAATCAATAGAGAAATATGCTAGGTATGTCAATGTTCTAAGGATAGAGATCCAAGAAGAGATCAATATGATATATCCTAGTACAATGGAGGAGAAATATCAGTGTGCCTTGAGGGAAGAATAGAAGTTAGTGAGGATGCATAACTTAAAAAGAGGTAGGAGTTCAAATAGAGGAACGAGACAAGCAGCATGAAGAGGAAGATTTGTATCCCAGAGAAGTGAGTCTAGAAACTCTACCCAGCATGAGAAACATGGTAGAGGAAGTGACTCAAGGAGAATGATACCTTACCAAGGCGGTAGAGGAAGAGGAAAATAGGTTGTCTATAGGTGATACAAATGAAACCAGTTGGGGTATAGATCATTCAAATGTCTAGAGAAAGAAGACATAGGGAAAAGAGGAGCCTATGTAGCTTAGATAGAGTAGAAACAAGAATAATCGATAGAGGCTGAGAACTTTCCAGAGAGGGGTGAGTCTTTGATAATGAACAAAGTCTTGTTGAATCCTAAGAAGGAGCCAAAAGAGCCTGCTCAGAGGAAAGCGGCTTTATTCAGGACCATGTGTAAGGTCCAAGGGAAATGTTGTAAGATGGTGATTGACAGTGGGAGTACTAACAATCTCATTTCCACAGAGATGGCAGAGAAGCTGAGTTTGAAGAAGTTCAGACATCCGATTCCATACAAAGTCTCTTGGTTACACAAAGGAAATCAAATCCTGGTAAGTGGACAATGTGAGGTTGATTTCCAAATAGATGCATATAAAGATAAGATTCTATGTGATTTTATGCCTATGGAAATTTTCCATATACTATTAGGGAGACTGTGGGAATTTGATAAGAGCACAGTACATTATGGCAGAAGTAATTGTCATAGATTTTAAGAAAAGGGGATCATACACGTGCTTATGCCTTTGCAATAAGGTAGTACAATAGGACAACATACACCTAAATTCTTACTGTTGTTAGGGAAATAATATTTGCAGTAGATTGATGAGTAAGAGATGAACTATGATGTGGTATGCAAACCTAGAGTGGTGACGATGAAGACCCATATTAAATACCTACCTGAGGAGATTCAGGAGATGCTCAGTGATTTTAGTGACATTGTGGTATATTATTTTCCCAATGATTTACCACAAAAAAGGGATATAAGTCATCATATTGATTTTATTCCAGAAGCAATTTTACCAAACAAGGTAGCATATAGACTACACCACAAGAGAATGATAAAGTTAGGGGGCAGGTCCAAGGATTGTTGGACAAAGGATTGGTTCATAAGAAGGATGGTGAGTCCATGCGCAGTACCAACAGTGCTTACTCCAAAGAAGGATGGTGAGTGGAGGATGTGTACTGACTCCAGGGAAATTAACAACATTACTATCAGATATAGATTTATGTTAGAAAGTATGGATGACATTATGGATTTCCCAAGTGGGATGACATTCTTTTCAAAACTAGATTTGAAGAGTGGATACCATCAGATCAGGAACAGGGAAGGAGATGAGTGGAAGACAAAATTCAAGACAAATGATGGTTTGTATGAGTGGTTGGTCATGCCATTTGGACTGTCCAATGCATCAAGCACTTTCATGAGATTGATGAATGAAGTCTTGAGAGATTTCATAGGTAAATTTGTGATAGTTTTCCTTGATTATATTTTGATTTTCAACAAAATAGAAGAAGAACACCTGAAACATCTGAGATGCATTTTAGAGAGACTACAACAAGAGAAGTTTCTAGTGAACGTGAAGAAGTGTACATTTCTGAAGTCAGAGTTGGTATACTTAGGTTTTGTTATCCCAGGAGATGGTTTGAAGATGGAACTAGAAAAGGTGCAAGCAATCATTGATTGGACTTCACCCAGGAACATATTTGAGGTAAGAAGTTTTCATGGTTTGGAAATTTCTATAGGAAATTGATAAAGAATTTCAGTGGGATATGCTCACTTATTGTTGAGACCATAAAGAAGGACAAACATCCATTTCAATGGACCACAAAAGATAAAAAGAGTTTTGAGTTCTTAAAGAAGAAGATCATTGAACAACTAGTACTGAAGTTGCCAGACTTCAAGCAACCCTTCCAAGTAAAGCCTGATGCCAATGGAGAAAAAATTGGAGATGTACTTAGTCAAGAGGCATTAGAGTAAATTTCAAATCAAAATGGGCCTCCTAAAAAAATTAATAAAATAATAGTTAAAATAATAAAATAATATGTATTAATTTTTGAGGAAGAAAAGAAAAAAACTTACTTTTTTGTTTGTATTTTAGACATATCTCCCCGTGTTTTTACTCAAATTTCAATTAGGAGAGCTGAATGGATGCGGAATTAAATTCTGCATCCAACGACTAACCACTCGGCATATTTTTGATGGACCCTACTACCCCAAAAACAAGAAATACCTAAAAAAATGTGATGATGATGCCATCATCACATTTTTTCAGGTATTTCTTGTTTTTGGGGTATCGTGATCCGTCAAAAGTATGTCGAGTGGTTACTCGTTGGATGCATAATTTAATTCCGCATCCATCGAGCTCTCTTGATCAAAATTTGAGTAAATACACGGGGAGATATGTCAAAAATAAAAACAAAAAAAGTAGTTTTTTTATGATACATATCCCCAAATTTATATTAAAAAAGTGTTTAAGACCTATACGGTATTTCAAATTTAAAACAATTTCATTGGTTAACACATGATGACATGGAATTTGAATTAGAGTTAAAAGGACCATTTTGAGTTGAAATTTCCTCTAATGACAGGACTATAGCGTATTTAAGTGAGAAGTTGAATGAGTCAAATAAAAAATACTCATCTTATGACAAGGAATTTTGCACTATTGTGCAAGCAATGAAGAATTGAAGGCATTATCTGATGCCCAGAGAGTTTGTATTGTTTTCTGATAACCATGCATTAAAATACATTATGCAGCAACCTAAGTTGTACTTGAAACATGTTAAGTGGGTGGATTTCTTGCAGAGCTTTACCTTTGTGTTGAAGCACATAAGTGGACAATCGAATCAAGTAACCGATGCCTTGAGCAGGAGACTGTTGATTGTGCAAGAGAATCAGATCCAAGTCTTAGGGTTTGAGCACTTAAGAGATTTGTATGAGACTTATGTTGATTTTTAGGAGACTTACATAAATTGTAGGAATCCTGTGGAGATGGACAAAGAGCCATGGATGGAATACGTGTTGCAATATGGTTTTATTTTCAAGAACAATAAACTGTGTATACCTAAGTGTTCCATGAGAGAGAATCTGATATAGGAGAAACACAATGGAGGTATGGAAGGTCATTTTGGAAGTGATTAAACCTTTGGACAGCTGAGCCTTTTCTATTTTGGGCCAAAGATGAGGTCTAAAGTCGAGAAGTTTGTGAGTAGGTGCAAAGTATTGAAGCATGCTAAAGTAAGAATCAAGAATATAGTATTATACACACCTTTTCCTATTCCAATTAGGCCTTGGGATTCTATGAGTATGGATTTCATTTTTGGATTGCCATAAAATCAGAAGGGACATGACTCTATTTTTGTGGTTGTTGAGAGATTTACTAAGATGTCACAATTCATTCCATGCTACAAGACTAGTGATGCCACACACATTGCTAACTTGTTTTTTAATGAAGTTGTGAAGCTACATGGTTTACTCAGGAGCATTATATCAGACAGAGATGTGAAATTCACAGGTCATCTCTAGAGGACATTGAAAAAAAAGTTGGGTACTAAGTTGAAATTTAGTTCAGCTTATCATCCACAGTTTGATGGACAGACTGAGGTAGTTAATAGGAGTCTGGGAAACATGTTGAGAAGTTCAATTGGGGAGAATCCAAAGTAGTGGGATAATTTGCTAGCTCAAGCTGAGTTTTCATATAATGATTCACCAAATAGAAGTACAGGGATGAGTCCATTTTAAATTCTATATGGAATGCATCCAAGAGGAGTATGTGAACTTAGTGACTTAGGTCAATTGGAGAAGAGGAGTGTTGATGGAGAAGACTTTACAGCAAGAATCAATGAGCTACAGGAGCAAGTCAAAGCAAGGTTACAATAAAGTAAAACCACCTACAAGGAAAGAGAATATTCCAGGAGAAGGGAGAAGAACTATGAAGTAGGATATTTGGTCTTAGCACATCTGAGGAAAGAGAGATTTCCAAAGGGAGAGTATAATAAGATGAATTTGAAAAATATTGGACCCTTTAGGATACTTAGAAAGTTTTCAACAAATTCCTATGAAATGGAAATGCCAATAGGGGTTGGTATATCACCCATTTTCAATGTTGTAAACCTGTATACTTATGTAGTAGGAGATACTGGACAGCTTGAAGAGGATGAAGATAGAGAGATTACTAGAGTGGAAAAGTGAGTCAATCTTGGATACTGGAGTGGAAAAGTGTACCAGACAGAGAGATTACTTGGAGTACTTGGTCAAACAGAAGGGACATCCTGTAGAGGAATGTACATGGATGGATGCTAAATAATTGAAGACAAAGGGTTACTCAGTAGTCGATCTACTAAACAGGGGTTTAGAAATTTTAACCTTGGGAGTCTGATACAAGAGCATTGGCGTAGAGTCAGCAATGTGACATGCTGGTCACATGTTGTGGTGATTTTAGATTGCTGAGTCATGAGTTGTTAGCCTAAGATGTTAGTAGTAGGAAAGCATGCCAATGATGACTTCCTACGAGGAGACCAGGTCATAATAGTTTGCTAGGAGGGTGACACTTCCATCATGTTTAGGAGTCGTTTATTTTTTTCTATTTTCGGGACCACTTTGTGGGGGAGTGGAGCATATAGGTTAAATATGTTGGGTAGGAATCAATTTGTGGGTTCTCAATTTTGGGGAAGGGGGTTCTCAATCCCAGGGAGTTTCGTCACTGGGAGTTGGTTCCCATTGTAAATATTTTGAAAAGATGAGATTCGAAGCATTGTCTATGTGTTTGTTTTATTGATTAATGAAGAAGCAGTTGTGTCTTAAATGTTCAAACTGTCTTTGAATGACATTGTTATGATTTCATGAGTTGAAGAGATGCATATGCGTTTGAGTCTTTGAATTAGCAATAGAAGTATGTGTGTATGGTATGACTAAACAATGTATGAGGGATTGACTGATCCTCTAGTCAATAGCATAGAACAATACACATTGTTTTGTATTTCATTCTTGTTTACATGGGATACATGGCTGAGATATAACCTAGATACAGATCTATGATTAGTAGTGAATTCATGGGTGAAAGTGCACGACGGATAACGAAGGAACTCATCGACGAAGTTCGGAGTTTCTCATTGCAATGACAAGGGAGATAAACGGTATGGGTGACACCCTGAAGAGATAAATGATCAAGGAGGATAACACTGAGTGAACTAGAATGAAGGAAAGAATGGCCCATGTGCGTCACAAATCTTATTCTAATCTGCCTCACATATTTTTGCGTCCACCGTCGATTTAGATTGGATGGATGTAGGACATTTTTGATGATTGAACAAGGGGAGGGGTTAATGACCCAACCAGTTAGCAAATTCATATCCAATTGACCTTACCATCGTCTTGGAGTCTGCCCTTGTGGTGTTTGGAGGATCCTATTGGCTGGGTCAAAAGAAGTTAGTGGCACCTCCAGCTTTGGGGCATACTAAGTTGGATAGCAGACTATCTAGAGGTTTGTCATGGGGGGACCAACCAGCAGTCATTATGGGGAAGCATAATAATTCTTCATTGTATATATTTCCAGAGTGTCTGATTCATAGTAAAAATTATATTATCTTTTGGATCCTTAAAGCAAGATTATGAACTTCTTTTTATAAAAGACTATTAGATCACTCCAGTAAAGCAAGAAGAAAGAATGGAATTTTATGTGAATTAAAACCACAAGAAAAAAGGTTGATAATTTTCATGGAATAGAAGAAAGAGAAGTTTGACAATCTAATTAAATGTATAAAAGCATAGCCACAATTTTATGCAGTTTATTATATTAAAATAGAGCCTTTTTCTGCAGTAACATTTCAATAGACCAAAATATATATCGAAATTAGGGTTTTCTTCTCAGCAATCTAGGGTTCATTGGGTCCAGGCATGGCATGGCTACTTTAGGTGGGACACCTACCTGTTCCCATTCACCCGCCCTTTCGGCTGTTGAGGTGGTGTCCAGTAATTTTTTTGCAGTTTGACAATGTTTTTATTTTATGCTTGTTATGGAAAAATTGTCCTCTACTTGAGCCATACACATTCCCTTCTTGAGTGGGACTAATAATTTCAAGAGAATGTTTTTCCTGATAGGAGTTCATAGGTTCAAATCTAGAGGGTAGTAGGGTATGTATACCTCTATAGACTTTAGCAGTTAAATCATTGTGCAGAGGGGGTCCCTTGTCCCACAAATAAGGGGATCTCATACACCAAATTGGCACCAAATTGGCGTCTCGCTTGGCGGTGACCTTAAAAATAGATTATTATTATTATTATTATGTTGTTTGAAATGGAACCTTCCAGAAAAACACCTCATTGTTTTCCCCAAGATTTATTTTCTCTATCACGACAAAGATTCCCACAATGGATAAATATGCTTCTCATTTGAACTTACACTCCTTAAGAATGTGATTGTAGAATTCAGATCTCCCCCTTTGGAAAGGAAGGATTCATGATCAAACAACTTTATTGTGGAAAAATATGATAGCACCCCTGCTCTTTGAATTCCTTCCAAAGAGATTAATGTATATATCATTGACTGAAGTAAAAATTCTTTGATATGTAGATTCAATGGGCCATTGCCAACATCTTTAGATATCATAAACTGGATTGATACCAACTGGAATTCAACCTACACACTAAATCTTTGTTCCAAAGGTTTTTTATTGTTTATCTCAATTACCGAGAACATCATAGAAAGATCGCAGAGGAGTATCGTGGTTCTGGGGAAGAGCTAACTACTTCTTAGAGCCATGGTTCCCTAAATTCAATAGAGCTTCAATGTGTTACCCCCCTATTTGCATAAGGTGTTCACCTTATTTTTTCAGAGGAATGTTGGGATGATTCTTAGGTCTTCTGAGCATTAAGAGGGTGAATTGTCTACATTTCTGAGTATTTCCCTAAGTAATTTATGTAGAGACAAAAATTTTGGGAACCTTAAACAAGTAGGTAACCCATCTATTTTATCTGATAAGTTCTGGTCAATTATGTGGGATAAAATATCCATTTTCTGGGCATTTATTAGTAGTAAATAAGGAATCTGAGCATACTTCAGACCTGTCCTTAAACACGCAGCAACAATAAATTGTGTTTTAGGAAATCCTGTGCACAAAGTCAGTAATGAGAGGAATTATTTACTGTACCATCGTGGCAACAAGATAGCAATTTCAGTAGTATAAATACTGAAATATTCTCAGCCTAGGTCTTCTATAGATCTTGATTTGTTTTCTCAGTCCACTATTTTTTTCATGGAAACAAAGAAATCCTTTAAATTTCTTGGTGTTGTTTGCTAGTAGAAATATGGATGGATCTAGGATGTTGAGGAATAGTATAAGCACGAACCAAAATTCCCGCAACCCATTAGAATCTGACGGACCAATTCTTGTTGAAATCATAATTTCAATGATCTGGGTAGTAAGGTTACACGGAAGTGCCCCCCGCCTCATGATTTGGGATTCAATCACAAAGGTGATTTTCACTTTCTAGGAGTATTTCACCTTGGCCAATGATGAAATTAAATTGGTAACCACCAGGATCAAAGACATTGCAGCTTTCAGAAAGGAACAAAACAAAACCTATTGCTAGGGAGGCCATTAATTATGAAAATTCCAAGACACGTAGAATTTAGGAAACTAGGGGTAAAAAATAGAACCATATTGGTGATGGAAGATGAAAAGGTTATTACTAAGAATTCACTCATGGAGAAGGCATAAATACTGCTGAAACATATAAAGAAAGAGGTGGCTTAATTTAAGGAACTTTTTAAGGAGGCAATTTTTGAAGGGGATTCCTGTCCCATGGGATGCCAATTGAGATGTGCATTCAACAAACGGTATAGGGAAATGCTAGTAAGAGTAAGAAATTATGACAGTGGACTATTTTGCGTAGAAACTTCCTTGTCAAGAAAGGACATCCTGGACATTTTGAGAAAGAATTTTGAGTTGCTGTCAGCTCTAAAAATGGTGTGGAATAGTTTTCCCTTACCCCCACCCTGGTCTAATGAGGGTAGGCACTAGTAGGCAGCATGGAGGTGATTATTTATGAATGTAGACCTTTCCTTATAGGAAATAGGATAGGAAGGATGCTGGACAGATATGTTAATACCTTCTCTCAGAGTAATACTTCAATGGTCAATATCTGTGTGTGTGAGTGATTTCCTTTTGGTGTTCAGCCCGTGTTGATATACCCTTTTTTTACACCATAGTAGCATAAGTGTTCATGGATAATATATTTAAATTCATGAATAAATATTGTGTGACCCCAACAAATAAAAATAGCATAGGCCTTAAGAAAGATCATGGGAATTCTAGCTCAGAGAAGTTTAACCAAGGGCAATTAGCTAAGCAGTTGTTTGTTTACAAGCATGATAAATTTTCCCCTATAAAGTCTAGCACTAAATCTTCATCAAAAAAAGATGACTGGTTCATCAAAATTTAAGGTGAAGATAAACAGTACTGTAACAATGAAATTGGATGGTGTGTCACTATCTATAGAGTTGCATTTAGAAAAATCAAACAAGCTTATAAAAGTGTAAGTATTATATTAATTAAGTTGTGTTTCAGATTACAGTTTTCTTCCTTTTGTTGTTATATTTAGATGCCCACTTATTAATGTTCATATTGTCCTTCCTTTGTGGTTCTTATCATTTTGGATTATGTTATAGGTATGCTGCTGCAAAAGAAGTAAAATTCAGAACTATGTCAAATTATTCTGACATTGCTACCCCTTCTACATCTGTGAAGCATCTTATATCAGGTGCATAAATTAAGCGAGAACAACCATGTTCTACATATTTGCCACATTTTGTTTCAATTGAAGAAACTGAGAATTCTATTTCGTTTATTTCCAGTACTTCAACCAATCCGAGGAATATGTTCTGATCACAGTTCAACACTCCAACTTCACTTAGATGGTGAAGAAACTGAGGATACAAAGGATGCCATTTCCCATACAGAGTAAAGAAGTCCCAGATTTAATGTGTAGAAGTGGGGTCTGCCAAATATGATGGATATGGAATCAAGTGAAGTAGGTAAAATAAGCTCAAAGCGAAAATCGGTTGGAGGGACACTTAGTGGGGATACAAAATCAACAATTACCAACAACACTTAGTGGGGATATAGAAGAAACAACTCTAGGGACACTTTTGAAGTAATGCTAGAGACGTTGTCAAGGATGAAGGAAAGTATTGGCAGAGTATTGTGTCATGCTATTGACTATGCAAAATATAGCCTTGCTGGTGAGGTAAGCTTGATATCGGTTATTTTATAGTATGGTAAAGAAGCAGCTCATTTTATTTTTTCTTACTGTGGTTTTTTTAATTTTGGAAAATTAATGATGAAAATTGTCAAGGATTAGAGTGAAGAATGAATATCTTGCATGTGTATCATTTCTGCATTCATAGTGACTTATGAGAATCCTATACATTGGGTATTTTTCCCCACATTAACTTATTTCTCAATGTATTTTTAGTTAGAACTTGAAACCTCTTACATATGGATGTGGATACTATATCAAAATACTAAACTCGTGTCTTCATCAAGATGCACAGTATCCCCTTCCATCCTCTACTACCTAATGGTATCTTATTGGCCATGGGATTTACATATCCTCCTTGGAATTGATTGTCTTGGATTGACTAAAAACAAAAAAATATAGAAAGGCTACAGGATTACACTCACATTCTAATATCTATAATGTTTTTTTTTCTGAACCACTCTAAAATATTAGGATCTAGATGAAACTCTGCCACCTATTCTGCATGATGACTTGCGCTGATTTAGAGGCCAAAGCAGGACCCCTTTGGATGATAGGTCTCATTTTCCTCTTTCTCAAATTCTGTCCTTTTTTGTTGAAATATTTTTTCAAGCTTATGTTCTTTTTGTTGTTTTATGTGTGAGGAATTTTTGTTTTGATATTGTTAATTGGTTGGGTTAGAGGTTTAATTTAGATTAGGTTTTTAGCTTGATTATTGGGATGGTTTGGTTAAATTGTGGCTAGTATCTTGCTAAGGGTTTGTTTTTATTTAGGTAATAATGAAGATGGCAGTGGGGATGTTCATCCGTTCTCTATCTGTTGGTGCTGCTAATATAATTTGGAGACATACCCTCACATTTCCAAATATCTGGACTATTAGGAATGAAGGAAACTTAGTCCCATCCTGAGTTTGCCCTAAATTTTTTTACTAGGAGAAGCTAGGTGCATTCTACTGCGCAAGATTGAAGAGATTGTAATGTTGTCCCATTTTTCCATCCGATTTGGTTGAATATAATATTTTATACAAAAGGATTAATAAATTGATAATAAATTTAATGTTGATTAACAAAAAATATTTCTCAACTCTTTTTTTCCCAAGAGTTAAATCTTTATATTCTATATTTCAAGTGAAATCAAAATACAAATAAATATCCTTGGAAAGTCCTTGTAGCATGCATTTTGGTCCTTGTACAAAAAATGCAACTTTGAAAATCACTCCATCCATCCTATGTACAATTATGCACATTCTCCTAAGGTCCTTTGAAACAACCTTTCTTCTCATGAAAATATCCTTTCAGATCCACTTCTATTACAAAAACCAAAAATCAAGAAGCTACTAATATTCCACTGTCAGAATTCTACACTAGAAATAACTAATAAAGAGACAAATCCATACTGGAAATATGAGCCCCCTCTCATAATTCCTGAATATTTAGTGATCCCTCCTACATTGGAACGACCTATTTAGAGCTGATCAACTATTGTATTGGATTCTCTTTATATATTTATTATTGACAAAGGAATTCTCATCAAAATATTGTTTAATCTGCAACACCATATTCATTATTGGAGCTATAACAGAATATTGTCAAATCTGCATCTGCTATGTGCCCATTCCATTAGAATCTTGGAATCTCTATAGACCTTCAAATGTTTATGTTCTTTTTCCTTTTCTACCTTCATTAGACATCAAAGGCCATAAAAATCAGCTCTAGTGTTTGTCCCTTGTTCTGTATCATACTTCAAACGAAAATAATGAGAAGAATTAATGTGTAGAATGGACCCTGCCACGCACATTCCTAGATATGCTTGACAAGCTTTATTGTAGAAACCCCAAGATTTTTCATGATCAATGCTATATTTTTTTTTCTAGAATTCTTCAAGATTTTTCTTTTAAATGCTTTCAAGTGCCTTTAAAGGAGGCCCAAATTTTATGGGTTGTATTTAGTTATGTTCCTTGAAAAATCATACTATTTTTTGAAATCCACAAAGAAAGGAAAAACCTTGAAAGATTTTTTAGATTTATCAGATATCCATTAGGAAAAAAAATCAACCAAATTTGACTAATCCCATTTGTTTGTTCAAGAAATATTTGTAATAATTCCTTCCAGATAGCCTTAGAAAAAGGACAATATACCAATACATGATCCATTGTTTCCTCACTACAATTACACAAGATGCACCTGGCCCAAGACCATTCAAATTCCTTTTTTTCCATTGTCCCATGCAAGCCAAATAAATATCCTTGATTTGGGGGGACTTTCCAAATTCCTAACAATTTTGCATCACCAAACTATTTCTTTTGACTGCAATTCCTCCACCCTTAATGAGTATCCCAGTTTGGTTGTATACTCACCTGTTACTGTATTTTTAGACCATTTAACTATGTCCCCTACAGTTTCTCCTTGAAGGTTCAATGCTTCTGGTGATTTCCAATCTCAAGACGATCCATTTTATCCAAGGAACTGCTACCTCTTTCAGAAATAATATTCCAAATTAATGAAGATCATTAATAAGAGCTTTTGACATATCACATATTCAAAGAAGAGGAATTTAAAGTAATTTTTATTAGAAGGCATATGACATCTGTGTGTAAGAACACTTACTTCGAATATTTTAACCAAAGAGAGATTTTCATTTTAGTTTTTGGATCCCTCTCGGTGCCTAATAGATCTGAAGTTAAGATGGATCTATATTGGTTATGATGTAGTTGTATCATTTGAAACATTTAGTGTAATTTGTACCTTTTTTTATCCAAGGAAATACTCGTAGGGAACCCAAGGGATGTTTTCTCACTTTTAAGGATGGAATACATAGTAATATTGTAGGCATATACTAGTGCTCCTCACCTAAGGGGATTTAAACTGGGCACATGCTAGCCTGGGACTAGACAAATGCACAATAACATACATTGGTGACCACTAAGAACTGTATGGGATAACCTCTTGGGCTATGTGTACGTTGTAGTTAATGGGTATTTAGCTTATTATTTTATAGAAAATATAAATCACTCCATGGTATTATTCTATCATTGATTCTCGAGATGTAAAATCTTCTCATTGTCTTGAATCAGAGAAGGCATAGTTTCATTGCAAATTATGTTCCAAAATATTAAATTTGTGATTTATGATAGATTTGATAAAGTCACATGGAGCTCATATTAGCTTTTTCTATTTTCATGGAGTGATTTATTTATTGCCATTACTTTGGTGAATACCCTTTCTGAAATATTAGGTCTAATTTCATAATGTTCATTGCAGTAAATCTACAATTTGACCACCTTATAATAAATTGGATCACCATTGATATCTTAATGTTTGTTGGATGCATGCATGATTGGAAGGTGTGCAAGTATGTTTCTGTTGACTTCAATATAAATTCTATAAACGATAAAAAAAAATATATTACATAATAGACACTATGATGTTTTGGCCATTGTGTTACAATCATCAAAACCCCGTTTTGACAATATAATATCTTGATCCATGGAATCAATGTCGAGACCCCACAAGTACATGTAATTCTTCTAATTGGTTTTGTTCCTTATTTTAATGTTCATTCTGCTAGTTTGTATGTTGTCAGCTTTTAATTGTCTAATTCATGTGGTAGGAAATCTATGTAGTGGATGGAGTCTGCTAGATTTTCTAAGACTATTCTAATAAAATATTGCATCCAAGTAACTAATCATGCTTGACCTTTACATAAATTATTTGGCAACCTACCCTTTTTTTACTAATTTAGTTGGCTTCTTTGAAATTAATAGTGAGCTGTGACTAACCACTTGAGATATTAGCAGTGCTCCATCGGGACTTGTCCCTAAGGGTTGGGAATATGTTTCCCATATTTCCTGCATCCCCAAGACAAAGGAATGGTGGGAGAAACGTTTCTGTGTTAATATTTCCCCTTTCCCCAATTCTTAAAGGGTTCTAGCTCAATGGTAGAGTGCATGCTTTACAAGCAGGAGGTTGAAGGTTCGATTCCTTCGTGCTCTAATGATATTGCAATATTGATGTTTTAAATAAAATATATTTTATTATGATTTATTATGGCTACGAGGGGGGTTCTAATCTAACTTCATATGTCACAACGAATGGGGTTCAAAACAACCCTATAATTTTATATGAGGGGGGTTCATAACCACCCCTAAAGGTTTGTAAAGAGTTTTAGGAGGGGTTTCGAACCGCCTCCATAGGTACCTATGATGGGGGTTTATAATCTCCCTCAAAGGTTTGTAAATAGTTTTAGGGGGTGTTTCAAATTGCCTCTGTAAGAACCTATGAGGGGGGGTTATAACCGCCCCCAAAGGTTTGTAAAGAGTTTTAATGGGGGGTTGAATCGCCTCCATAGGTACCTGTGAGGGGGGTTTAAAATTGTCCCCAAAGTTTTGTAATAAATAATTTTAAGAGGGGTTTTGAACAACCCCTGTACGTACCTACGAGGGGGTTTTATAAACTCCCTTAAAAGTCACTTTTGAGGGGAGTTTTAGAACCACCCCCAAAAGTCCAAAAGTGACGTTTATTTTTTTTGGAGGGGGGTGGGGCGTGTTTAGAACCACCCCCAAAAGTCCAAAAGTGACTTTTTTTTGCGNGAAGACAAGTGCCCCTATAAGTAAAATTTGTTGTAGTGCGTTTTGGGTCATATAGATAGCTTGTTTGGCCAAGGGATTCTTTCAAAAAAATTAGGGTGACTCTAGCAGTCAACCCACTGTAAAAACCTTATGGGTTGTGTGTGTGCTTTTACTAGAAAAAAATTGTGAAAGGTGATGAAAAAAACAACCGTGGTAACCCTTAAAACACTAAGCCTCCATCAATATATAGTCTTTTAAATATTCTAGAAGAATACAGGACAAAGGATAAGTTTAAGTCCTTACCCGGAAACTTTTGATACGGGTACGATGCTTAGCGTAAAAATGCGAAAGCTCCAAGTGTCTGGTGGTGGTTCAATGCGCTCCAAAAAGGGTTTATGATAACAATTCATAAAAAACTCACCACGGTTATATATAAAGTATTTCCAAACATGTTAATTAATGCAGTGGTTGGGAACATTAAATGCAATGGGATTGAAACGTTTTTTTGGCGCTAACTTTTTAAAACTCATCATATAACATCGATAACTTGTCGATAACTTTCCCTGATATTTTTGATACGTTGGTGACCAAAACTGAGTTTTTTGCGACAATGTCGGCTGTAAAAGATAAGTTTTGCTGACACTTTCGACATAAACTCGTTAAAAACTTACGATAAAACCGCTGTCGAAAAATCTCACAAAAATTTTCCTATGAAACACTATCGGTTGCAAATTTTGACTTTTACCGATAGTGTCGGCTGAAAAAAATGAGTTTTACCGATACTGTCGGTGAAACTCAATGAAAAATCTTGATACAACAATTGTTAAAACTCAGATAATTCTTTCGATAGAAAGTGTCAGCGAGAAAGGGTGAGTTCTGTTGATAGTGTCGGCAAAACTCAATGAGATATTCTGATAAGAACGTCAGCAAGACTTAAGGAACTCTTCCAATGAAACATTTCACTTGGTAAAAAATCTTCAAAAACTTGCCCAGCAAAACAATCTTAACAAAACTCCTAGAAGCAACTCGTTAGTGACTTGCAATCACATCGGCTAAACTCACTGAGTTTGTTCGATACGTCGACAAAAATGGATGAGTTGATCTAATACGTCGAAAAAAATGGCTGAGACCTTTAGATGTGTCGGTGAAACTAGCTAAGTTCTTCTGACATGTCGGGAGGAAAACTTAATTTTTTAAACTTAGTCAAATAACTTTTCTTCTCAATTCAAAGAAAAAACTAAGTGTTAGAATGAAATCTTCAGGAAGTAAAACTTCTCTAAGGAAGGATTAAGATAAAAAAAATATAAGGATGGGCCCTAAAATGTAAAATTTTGGGGAAGTAGTTGTAGCAAGAAAAATTGGAGACTAGCTGGTGAACATAGATCTTTGAAAAAACTATCTTTCCAAAACAAACTTCTACATGGTATTTGATTATAGAAACTTCTTCAAGGAATCCTTCAATATTATTTAAGAAGCTAGACATTTCCGTGATGTAAAATTCCATGCATCACACTGATTGTAGTCTGTTGGGGCAGGGTAACTAGGATTAGAAGTCCAGATAAATCCCTTGGGGAAAAAATGTGAGATTCATTTTACCTCTGTCTTTTGGTTGCTGCCAGATATGACACCATGGGATTTTACCAAATTTAGACATATGTATTCATTTGTTCCTCATTCCCATACTATTTGCATTCTTTTGATGCTTAAATACATTTGTCTTTTGAGTCTTTCTTGATTTCTTCTTTTACTTGGAAAAATTGATTCAGGTTCTTCCATCCATAATGTCCTTTTGTGTGAATGATGGCTTGTTTTGAACTCACAAATGGAGAAAAACCTTTCTGAGCAATCTTACTGATTTATTTCTCCAGCACATCTACTTTGATTTATATTTTATGTTTTGGAATTTTGACTCTTTATTTTAAGCCTATTGGCTTTCATTATGTAGCATGGGATTATTTTGAATGCCATACATCTATGAGTCCTGCTTCCTTTCCGTGGGTCTATCGCGGCAAGCTTCTTAGGACAGATATTAGTGTGAAGGTGGATGGATCCCCAAGATAGTATTATAGACCTCACACACCTTAGTTATTTTAAAGGGTTTAAAAAAGACTTCAATGTGTTCTTGAAATAGCTTCCCTTTCTTTATTATACTAATTAAAAAATATCAAGTTCGACCTAAATCTTGCATATATATTCAAGTAAGCAATTCTTGGATTTCAAATCATTTTGTGATTATTCGGGTTCCTATGTACCCAAGCGTAAAAAAATGAGCTGTCTTATTCGAAACTAAAACAAATCAGAAAAAGAAAGCACACAAAATGAAAACAAGAAAGAAAAGAAAGGATTTATTTATGTACAAAATGATACCTAAAAAAACCTAGGTGAAATATGGTTTGAGAACAAGGCCATTAACAGGAAGGTTCTCTTCCTGCCCCTATAAATCTGGCAAATTATAAGTTGAGGGGCTAAGCTTCTCAACAAACTGATAGGGGAAAACCCATAGATGTTGAATTTGATATGTTTTCCCTTCTCGTCATGCAAGTGATCCCATTTTAAAACCAAGTATCCTATTTCAAAATTCCCCTTCTCGTATTTTCTCTTATCAAACCACCTCTTGACAATGTCTTGTTGTTTTTTAAATATTTCTTTAGCTTTAAGTTTGGACTCTTCAAGTTTCAGCAGAGTGTTAATACATGCTTGTAAGACTTCAATACCAGATCCTCGTGAGGCTTGATTTAACTGAGAGGATGGAAGTAGAATGTTTGGGGGTAAAATAACGTATTACCCATAAATCAAAGTATAAGAGGACACCCCTAAGGAGTTCTTTGGGGTGACCCTATATTCCAATAGTGCATTGGAAAGTGCCGTGTGCCAATTTATTTCATTTTCAATAACATACTTCTTTAGAATTCTCATGATATTTTTGTTTATTGATTATGCCAATCCATTTCCCCGAGGATAATAATTTGCTTAATAATGTAATTTTATTCCCTTTTCACAAGAAAATTCAGTTATCTTAATGGATGATAAATAAGAAGAATTATAAAAAAAGGGAAATTGGAACCCCCAACCTGGTCATGATATTTTCTTGCAAAAAATTGATGACCACATCTTCGTTCACTTTGCGCAGCAGAATCGCTTCAACCCATCTTGTGAAATAGTATGTAGCCATGAGGATATATTGATATTGTAGTGAATAATTCATATTGATTTCTTCAATGATGTCTATACCCCATTGTTCGAATGGCTCTGAAATAATGACAGACTGTAATGGTACAACTTCTTTTGACAATATCCCACCACTCCTTTAACACACATCACACTTTCTCACATAATAATGAGCATATTTGAACAAGGTTGTCCAATAATAACTATCTCTAAGGATATTGTGAGTGGTGGTATCTCCAGATAAATGTCCTCCTCTGGGGCCATCATGCCATTCCTTAACTACTTTGGAAGCATCTTCTTTCTCAAGGAATCTTAGGAACACTCCATCATAGTTTTTCCTGAAAAGAACTCCATTGATTATCTGGTAGGAGGCTGACTTGAGAGGAATTTCCCTTCATTGTTTAGAATTCCAATGCTCCGGTAAATGTCCTTATTGGAGGTAATGAACTAGGTCCTTGTACCAAGATTTAGGAGCAGTAAAGCTAGGACATACATCAATCATGTTTATCTCCACTTCATTCTCAGAATCACAATATTCATTAGTATGACCTTCCACAAATAACTTACATAGTCCTTGACCTTTGATAATAGCGGCTGGATTGAATTCTAAATCATACTCCTGCAGTGTTGTCGCCCAATTTCCTCTTCACTCACCCAATTATTTCTGTATGAAGAGGGACCTGACAATCGGATGAGGAATGATCACTTTTGTCCTATTTTTCAAGATGTAAGGTATAAACTATTTGACCGCTTTTAAAACAATGTATGCTTGTTTGTCTAAAGCAAGGTAATCCAATTTATCCCCTTGTAATCTGATGCTCATAAATGATACTGGGTATTCATCTCCCAATTCTTCCTTCTGTGTGAGCACCACTGCATGTGAATTATCTAAAGCAAAAGTATACAAAATAAATCCTTTTCAAAATTAGGATTTCTTAGGGAAGGTGCAAGAGCTATCATTGTTTGATGTCATTAAAAGCAACCTTCTTGATATCAATCCATTTGGATTGCATGCTTTTCTTCACCAATTTTTGCAAAGGTTTCAAGATTTGTGCAAAGTCTAGAACAAACCTTCGAACAAAATTTATTGTACACATAAATTATTTCATATCTTTTTTATTATGGGGTAATGGAATATGAGATATAACTTCAATTCTTTTTGGGTCTATGGAGAGTCCCTTATTTGAAATAATATGACCAAACAACTTTCCTTCTAGAATTGTGAAAATTATTTTCTTTGGATTCAAAGATATGCCATATTTTCTATAGCGATCGAAATTTTGTTTTAAATGAAAAACACGATCTTCCCTTTTCTTAGAGAAAACTATTACACCATCTAGATATACCACCACACAGTGGCTGATCAATCCCTGGAAAGCAATGTCCATGGCCCTATGAAATGTAGCTCTAATATTTATGAGATCAAAGGGCACTCTTCTATAAGAAAATGTTCCCCATTTCGTGCAAAATGTAGTTTTCAACCTATCTTTTTCATGCACCAATACTTTATTATAGCTTGAAAACCCATATAATAAGGAGAACAATTTTGAACTTGATACCATCTGGAGAATTTATTCCATTGACAGAACTAGATAGTTGTCCTTATCTGAAGCTCTGTTCAAATTTTGGAAGACGACACACAACTTTATTTATCCTAAATTATTTCTTACTAGAACTAAATTAGCCACCCATTTAGAATGTTGGAACTTGAATACAATATTTTCATCTAGTAATTTCTTTACCTCGTTTTGGATTAGAGGTTCTAACTTTGGATGCATTTTCCTAAGTTGTTGCTGAAATAGTTTGACGCCAGTTTTAATAGGAATGATGTGCTCAATGATGCACATGTCATATTTCTTAAAGTATTTGTATGTCCAAGAAAATATATCTTTACATTTCTAAAACAATATAATAAATCGACTCCTTTCTCCAGGCGAGCAACATTTTCCCAGGTTTACGTACTTCGGCTCAGCTTCCGTCCCCCAATTTATCATTTCATATTGCATGGATGAACTATTGGTTTTGACGTTGGTTGTATTTCTGAATTTGTCATGTAAATCAAACTTCCCTTTTAGTGTCCTTACTCCTTTGAGCATAAAATTTCCTTTCGTTACTTCTCCATTTTGTATATTCATCTGATGCTCCTCATCATCGATTAGAGATTCTTTGAAAGTTTCATCATTTGTCAGAAAATCGATGATCTGTTCGTCATCATCAAACATCCTCAAATTTTTAATATTATTTGCTAGTGATGGCCTATAAATAAGTTCAAATGAACACTTGTTATTAGTTGTCACTAACCTAGAAGCATAAAAAACTAAAAAATCAATGGCAACATTTTGTAATCTAGGAATTGAGTTGATATTAAAAGCATTAAAATGTGATATCAAATTCAAAACTTCATCTTGATATCCTTTTAGGTGTGGTGAAAAACAACAAATTGTGTCTCTGATTTGTCTAACTACTATCTAAGGATCATCAAAAAAATTTAAATTTCTAACATTAAATTCAATTGCTTTTTCTAGGCCCTGGACTAGAGCTTCATACTCAGTTGTGTTGTTTGTGCATTCAAACTCTAGTCTACAAGAGAGAACTTGTTTATCTTTTCTGTAATTAGGACACAACCAGCTCATGATCCCTCTTGCGTTTTGGAACCATCAAAATATAGAAACCAAAACCTATCTTCTAATTCTACCTGATTTGTATCACTTCCTATGTTAGTGACTAAATTTACAATATTACAGTCAATATCAGCAGTATGTGAGAATCAAATGAGATCAAAATGTGTTGTCTAATTCACAATGAACTTCTTCTGCTTGATAATTCCCTGGCTCAAGTTCCAAAAAATAGTTTCCTACAACCTAGGACAAGAAATTCAGAGGCTCATTCTTTCCCTCCAACTGAGTTACATTATGCTCCATATGTGGTTCACTTAATATCTTGATCTAGTTTTGACTATTTTTATATGGAAACCACATGTGGGACCAATCGGTTGCAAAGTAACCATTAAGATTTGTTGACCAGTATCTACTCAATATCAGTCCATAAGCCTTTGGTGTGTCAACCACCATAATATCTATGAATTGACAAACTCTAGGATCTGTAGATAATTGAATCAACACATCTTTCATTTCCCCTATCACTTTAACAACATAAATGTCCAATTGAATGATTTGACAAGGGGATGGTGTGGGATGACCATTAATTTTCTTATATATTGAAAGTGGCATGAAATTGGATGATGCTCCAGAATATACCAAATAGTTATGCAAATTATGATTAAAGATCTCAAATGACAACATAAAAGGATGATTCTGAGATTTAGATTTTACTCCAATGCTTGCTTCATTAATCTCAGTATTTGATTCAATGGCTTCTGGGATACTGTTGGGTTGTGGATCAAATTCTTCCAACAATTTATTTCTTTGTTGCAGTAAATTATACAATTCGAATAGAGAAATATTTTCTTTTGTTTTCTTAATGTCTTCTACAAAGTCATAGCCCATGTCATGTTCTACCAAACCTCACTTGGTGCTTTCTATTTTATTTACCATAGTCTTTACAGGTTTGTTGACTACTGTATTTGTCTCTCTTATGTTTACTGGATTAGGCTTCGGTGTTGTTTGAGTAGTACTGAGAATGTTCTTCATGTTTTCTTTTACTTTCTATATTTTAGGGAATATTAAACTTTCATCCACTACCGGTCCTTTACTTCTAGTTGTAACATTTATTGAAGACACTTGAGCTTCTTCAATTTATTCTTCTTCCTCCAACCCCAACATAGGTTAGCAATCCCATAATACCATTGTACTTTCCTCATTTGTTTTTTCCAGTTCATTAGTTTGATCTTCTTATATCTTAGATTCTGCCAATTGGGCATCTAAAAGTTTATTCATCACCAAATTCATTTAGTTTATCCACTGCGACCAACTTTTTTCAGAATGATGCTCCTGGTGGAAAGTATAGAAATGGTCCATGCGTACTTCATTAAAATTCAAAACAACATAATTATATACAGGAGGTTGAGACTGTCCACTTTCCTCCCTTTTCTTGTAGTAAGGTTGAATGTCTTTTTGGACGTACTAGCTCCTTTATTTTTTCCAAATATACTATATTATTCAATAACTTATAAACCATATTGACTGCATTCTCTATCTTGTTCGGGTTCTCTTCCTTGGGTTTGGTTAACAACAAAGTTTATTTCCAACTGCTGGTTTTACTTCTAGTTCTGAAGTGTGCTTTGCTATACTGTCCAGATCAGCCTCAACCTTGTTGGCTTCATCATAATTTTCTATCAATGTAGGTTTGACTGCTCTTTTCACAAAAATTACTATAGGGGGATATAGTGTTGCAGTATATTGTTCTATGAAATATTCTTCAATTGGTTTTTTTGCAGCACTAAAACTACTTAGAAGAGTAGCAAACATCTGGTTGAAATCTTGAACCTTTTCTTTTTTATCCATCTTCATAGTGGGTAATTCTTTCATAAAGGTAGTGACGGTTTTTTGACTACCGAATTTTATTTTAAATACTATTTCAAAATTGTTCCAGTTTGTTATTGAGTTAGCTTGTAGACTAAAATACCAAGAAGATGCTTTAGGCTAAAAAGTATAAGGAAAAATTCTACACACAACATCTTCATGTTCAACGTTTATAAGTTCCAGAGACAGATAATTACTTTTCAAGTGTTGTTCTACAGAAATGCCTCTTCTAGGGTCAAACTATGGTAGCACCCTATTTGGGTGCTTAGGAAAATCATGCAAAGGTGTGTCCAGATTAAGTGGTTTCTTGGCCCTCCATGTCGGTTAATTAGTAGCAACCATAAATCGAGGTGGAGGAAGAGCAGTAGGATACTCTGGTCCCAACTGATCAAGAGGTTGGATGATTTCTTATATATAAAAATCCACCAACTCTTCCAAACTTTCCATAAGGATCTAATCTTGAGTGTAAGAAAGTGCCTTCTTGGGAGCTTGTCTTCTTGGAAATGCAGGAACTGCTTTTAATCCTCTAATATTCTTAATGGAATATCTTGTATGTCTTCGAAAGTGATCAACTTCTTTGAACGGAACAACGTACAAGAATTCTGAACCTTCTTCTTTAGAACTTACCTTCTCTTGTTCTTTAAGAAAAAAATCTTTAGGAAATGTAGTTTCAAATGCATTACTAGTGGAATAATTTCTCACAAATAGACTTCCTCTTCTAGCCATGCACTGGAGGCCCTCCTTCTAGCGCCAAAACTATTGATTCCTGGAAAACCCCAGGTACCGACAGTAGGGATTCTCTACAATAATTGATCCCAACTAGATTGTTTGTCGTTTGGTATGGGGAACGTGTCCAGATAACGAACTGGGTACCATAGGTTTAAAGTTTGTTTAAGCCTTTACCATTTTCGTCTCGGTCCCCTGTTTATGTAATTTCCTTTACATGGATGAAATGCAGATTCCTAAACTAAATGCATGCAACTAATGAACGAGAGCCTCACAAGTGATGCGTAGGTTCCTACCTCTCTTCTTATCACTCTCGCTCCTCAATCACTTTTATAAAAAGTGAATCTAAGAAAACTAATTATATTCTAGTCTATTCAAAATTAATTTGTCTTATCCCCTTAGGGAGTAAGTTTAAAAGAAAGAGAGTAATTTACTATAATTATCCATAATGAATTTTGTAGGTAACTGTTCCAATTCCATATGCATAGTTATAGCAGAAAGATTAACAAAGATAGCTTTGAAATAATAAAGCATTCATTTCTCAATTTGTACATAGGATTTATGTATAAAGTAAAACCATTCATCATCAAATAAATAATTCATATAGAGTCAATATGATCTCACAATTTCAACAGAAACTAAATGAAATTAATTCCACAATTCAGATTCCACACAACCCATGAAAAAAACCGTGCAGTCCTTTCCCAACAAAATTGTTCTTCTTTATTAGGAGAAAAAATAATTCTTCTTACAAATAAACCAGCCTTCTCATGCCAGAAAAAATTCTTTCTATTCTACTTCCTACATCTATTTATAGTACAATTTCAAATGACTTTTCAATTTCCCTGACTTTAGGAATTCCAAAATTTTGTCCTTTAGTGCTTCACTTTAGAAAGAAATAATAAATTACACAAAATGACAAATCCAGGATAAGACAAAATCCTTAAGTGGGCCCAATCAAACTTGCAACATATTCCCCCCATGCATATGCTTCCTCAATTACAGTCCTGAAATTTACTAGTTCCATCATTTGAACTGTCACCTTGTGTACAACCAGCTAGGATTCCACAGTTGTTAACTTTTTTGGAGTGGTTCTAAACAAGTCTTCCAATATATAATTATTGAAAATAGCTTGTGTAACCCAACTTTTAACATATTCTTCGTCGATGAATTACATCTTTTGAATATACTGTTCATCCTCGTGTAATATATCCCATAGATACGCCACAAGCTGGTCTTTGTCTGGGAAGTAATTTATTTTTTTAGTTGAAGCGAGCTGGCATCTGTCATGAACTTGGTGCATCTTCTTGTAGAACCCTGTAAACTTTTCCAAGGTCTTCTCAGTTTCATTACTCAACCTTACCGAATCTTTTCTGCAAAATTCTAAGAGATCCATCTCTACATTCAAGTCTTCGACATTATTTTGTGGCAAATGTTCAGGAAATGTTGAATTTGCTTCTACCCAGGTCAACTGGATTCAAACATGTTTATAAATATCTAGGAGTATTGTTCTGAAATTAAGATCTTCTTTTGAAATTTCTTTCACTCTTGCCTCTGTTGTATTCATTTTATGAATTTCACCTACAATATTTATTTGAGTCTGGTGTATGCTTCTCTAGATTGTGCAGGCCTGGGCACAGAAAGGGATGATATCCATATATCTTTCATTTTACACCATAATCTGAGCTTCAAGAGACCTATTTTCTGTCACCAACTCCCCTCCTTGGGTTCTCAATTCTCCCATTTGTTGGCATGTTGTAGGATCTCTTGATTCTAGCTCCAATATCTTAGCTTCAAAGTATTTCTTTTCTCCTTCCAAAATCATAACTTGTACTTCTAAGGGAGCTTTCTCTGTTTCCAAAACTTGGTACTATCTATGGAGTCTCTCTTTTTTCTAATAAGGTGGCTTCATGTTTTGGTTTCAACTCTATGCTTTCCCCTCTTTCCTTAACTAAAGTATCTTTCATTTTGAACATCTTTTCTTTATGATGTTTGACATCCTCTATCAGCTTGTCAACATTATCGGCATTGGATTGCGTGGATGCTATACTTATAGAGGCTAAGAATTTAGAGTCTTGATTAGTGCATTCCACAATGGTATTTTCAGTCATAGTGACTACATCAACTTGGGTTCCAACCTTTAATCTTTTCTCTGATCTTCTGACAATAGTTTTATTTTCCTTATTAAAAAATATGGTGTCTAAGAATGCTACTATGTGATTCTTAGATGGGGTGAAAGGAACAAGTCCAAGATCCATGAGAGGAATGTGGCCACCTATAATTGTGCCACTTGATGAAGCAGGAGAGTCTATTGGGTCATTTTGTACTGCTTCTTAGTCCATTTCTTCCCTGATCTTGCATTCCTCTTCCTTATTCCTTTGTTCTTTGGCTGCTTTCTCATCTTCCTTTTTTTTTTCTCTGTGCTTCTTCTTCCTTAAGCTCATTTTCTTCTTCTTTCTGTCTCTGAGCATCCTATGCTTTTTTCCTTTTAGCCTCTTCATGTTGTAGCTTCAAGGGTTCTTCTTTCTTATTTTCTTATTGTTTCTCTGCAGTGTTGCTTCCACCTTTACCCCCGCTTGTGCTACCTTTCTTCTTGAAATGTTTACTCAGCGTAGTCATGTTTCTAGCATTTCTATACAACTCTTCATCTTTATCGAAGTGGTGAGAGTATTCATTGCGTACTCCATCATACATACAATGATCTGCAACTTTTCCATACAAATTATATCTATGGAAACTCTTCTCATCAAAGAAAAATTTCTCCAAATATTTGACAAATTCGGGGGCACTTTTGACTTTAGTAAATTTGTAACTTCCTATGGCAGTGGTAGGAATGATTCCTTTTTCATATCGAAAAGGAATTTACCTACACCATCTATTAATAACTGTCTTATTGCCTCCTTATGGACTACATATCCTGTGGAAAATTTGGGCAGCAGTGATGGGGCTCTGGAGCCTCCATACAATCTTAGGTCAGTCCCTTCCTAAGAGAAATAATAATCCCCATATTCGCATATGAATTCCATAAAATATTTCGATAAATAATCAGGCTCCTTGAGAAAGATAAGCTCATACAGAGGCATAGGAAACTCCTCAGATATCATCTTGTAGAAACTTGAATACTTGTGTGCCCAAAGAATTTGATAAGTAGCATAAATAAGGGTCTTGGTGTGATCCCAAGTGCAACAGAGCATGGGAAATGGGTGTCTGCACAAGATGGAATCAATCAAGTAAGAGGCCATATAGAATTCTTCCATTCTCCAAGTCATCCCACCCTATGCAACAGCTATGCATGATGACAAGATACTAGAGATGATATCGACCCAATTGAAAACTATGCCTTTGAAGGCCACATAGTGTATTAATAGGATCCAACTTAACTTAAACCATCTCCCATTTTCTCGGCCAAAAATCTTATTTAGCATTAAGGCTATGATTCTATAATGAGGGTGTAGGCTTGCAATCTTGTATTCACCAGTTTCCTTATGGATTAGTTGTTTTCCTACTATCATCATCCTGTTGGCACATTCAAAGATGTCCAAATCCACTATTTTAACCCATTCATCTGTCATCATAACATGTGGGGGTGGTAGTTTGCAGGAAATTGCTATGTATGCTGGAGAAAAAGAAGCAAAGGATTCCCCTTATATGTTGGAAATAGTCATCAAGGTCGGTTCTGTCCTAGGTAGAATCCATCCGATGACTTCAGCATATGGGAACAATACAGGGAACATGGCTTCCATAGTAATTCCTGATTTTATTATATTTTCATATAAGGAAATATATTCCAGGCCCACATCAGGGACATTCTGGTCCCTGATCATCTAATATATTTCTCCCCACTTAAACCCTTGATCAACTCTCATGATAGCTTTAGTGTTCTCGAACGTGATCTCAGTTCTGGAGATAATCTCCACATCTGAATCGGCCTTGGTGGCCTTGGCCTTCTTCTTTCCTCTCTTCTTAGGCATGGTGTGAGGTGAGAACTAATACTATGGAATTAACACAATAAGAGATGTCTTATTAATACTATGGTTATTATTAATAATGTAACACAACATGCATTCACATCAATCACAGAATAACCGAAATGAGAAGCCAAGTTACAAAGTGTATGAATCAACATTCTTTAAAAATCATTGTTCCTTCAAAGAAGAAGATTGCATCTAGTGTCTAATATGATAGAAGAAAACATAGATTTATTTACCAATTCATTATTAGCCACTCAGAAATAGTTTTGTGAGGTGGAGAGAAATCACTCCCCAAAGGTTGTCTAGTCACTTTATACTTGCAAGAAGGGTGTGTGTTTGCAAAACTCGAACGGAAACTTATCAATGTGTGTGTATCTATCATTTTGGGAGTTATACCTTTGTTGTTATACATTCAAAACAAGTCTACATACTGAGGGTTAATCAGTTCATCACTAGTTATTCAAAGAATTAATGTTGACTGTCTTTTGTTCTAGTCCACAAAGTTTACAAGTATTATTTCCATCCTTTTATTCATTTAGGCTTAACATTATTAAAGCATCAAGACTAATTTCCCCAAAGGTGAAAGAAATATCAAATGAAAACGCCTCAATGAATCCGTAAACTAGAAACTGAGGACATCTCAGGGAACTTTGAAACCCTGGTTCTCATATTAGACTCGGGAAAACCACTTATATGATAGCACCAACCCTAAGGAGGAGAGCATGGAATGTATCCTTCCAAACACAGTCTGAAAAGAAACCCTAGGCCAAATCTCTAAAGAGCAGCAATGCCGAAAGTTAAAATCTACTAAGGGTTTCCCTATTACTACAAACTCATCTGTCGACACACTCAAAATAAACAATACATGGATGACAAAACATCTGGGATGTATTAACCCTGACGCAGAGTTTCTAAGGTTAAAAACAATGATACGGATGGCTTGAAAACCAATCCAAACTGCTCAACAAAAGTTTGAAATAAATTCCATAATGGCCGGGATAATAATTTAGAAATTTTTTGGGGCATATAGACAGCTTGTACATCCAAGGGCTTCTTTCAACAAACTTAGGGTGACTCTAGCAGTCATCCTAGTTAAAACCCCTATGGGTTGTGTGTGTGCTTTTACTAGAAAAAAAAACCACAAAAGGTGATGAAAAAAAACAAACATGGTAACCCTTAAAACCATAGACCTCCATCAATATATAGTCTTTTAAAGCTTCCAGAACAATACAAGACAAAGGATAGGTATAAGTGCATACCTGGAAACTGTCTCTATGGGTACGGTGCTTGGCGTAGCAATGCAAAAGCTCCAAGTTTCTGGTGGTGAATCAATGCACTCCAAATAGGGTTTATGATAATAATCGTTAAAAAACTCACCACACTTATATATAAAATATTTCCAAACTTCGTAATTAATGCGATGTTTGGGTGCATTAAATGCAATAGGATTGAAACGTTGTTTTGGCATTAACTTTTTAAAACTGGTCGTATAATGTCAATAGCTTGTCAACAACTTTCTCCAAGTTTGTCGATACACTAATGACCAAAAATGAGTTTTTTGCGACAGTGTCAGCTACAAAAGATGAGTTTTTTTGACACTGTCGAAAGAAAATCGTTAAAAACTTTTGATAAAACCAATGTCATAAAAACTCACAAAATTTTTTCAATGAAACATTGTCGACTGCAAATTTTAAGTTTTGCCGATAGTGTCGGCTGAAAAAATTGAGTTTCGCTGATAGTGTCAGTGAAAATAGACGAAAACTCCCGATGCAACAATTGTTAAAACTCAAAGAATTCTTCCGATAGAAAGTGTCGTCGAGAAAGGGCAAGTTTTGCCGATAGTGTCGGCAAACCTAAATGAGATCTTTTGATAATAATGTCGGCAAGACTCAAGGAACTCTTCCGATGAAATATTTCACTTGGTCAAAAAAATTCAAAAAATTGGCCACCAAAACAATCTAGACAAAACTCCCGAAAGCAACTTGTCAGTGATATGTGATTGCGTCGACTGAACTCATTGAGTTTTTCCAATACATTGGTGAAACTGGTTGAGTTTATTCGATGCATCAGACAAACTAGCTGAGTTGATCTGATGCATCAGACAAACTGGCTGAGACCTTTCGATGTGTCAGTGAAACTTGTTGAGTTATTCCGACATGTCGGGAGTAAAACCTTAGTTTTTAAACTTAGTCAAATAACTTTTTTGATCAATTCAAAGAAAAAAAAAATCTCGACAAAACTCCCAAAAGCAACTTGTTAGTGATTTGTGACTGCGTCGGCTGAACTCATTGAGTTTGTCCAATACTTTGGTGAAACTGGATGAGTTTATCCAATGCGTCAGAAAAACTAGTTGAGTTGCTCTGATGCATCAGACAAACTAGTTGAGACCTTTCGATGTGTCGGTGAAACTTGTTGAGTTATTCTGACATGTTGGGAGTAAAATTAACTTAGTTTTTAAACTTAGTCAAATAACTTTTCTGATCAATTCAAAGAAAAAACTATGTGTTATAATGAAATCTTCAGGAAGTAAAAATTGTCTAAGGAAGGCTTAATATAAAAAATGTAAGGAGGGGCCCTAAAATGTAAAATTTTGGGGAAGCAGTTGTAGCAGCAACACCTTCCCCATGATATAAGCATAAACATTGAATCATCTTCTACTTTATTTTATGTTTGGGATACGAAACATCTTTCTAGTTGGGCTATTTCGATCAGTATTTAGATATTTATTGTCATAATGATAAAATATTGAGGAAGGTTTTGTTTTATTTGTGTGTAGGTTATAACAATATCACTTGAATTAGGGAAGAGTTGGATCGAATTAGTGTACAATGAACACTTGCAAGAAAATTAACTAGATACAGGTTTCTTACTCGCTCATTATTTTAGGTAGTTATACTTATATAAATTTATGATATAGGGAAATTAACTATTATCATATTCCCTCTTTGTGAGTGGTTAACCTAAAGCCATTAGGGATTATTCTTGTTGACGTGTTTATTTTGGTTTTATTGCACCGAGAGGTGCTCTACAGCCCAGTATGGGGGAGATCTTGTCACGTGATGTAACGTTACTAACATGTCGGCAAAAAATAATAGTGAAAGTGAATATTATGGGGGAGATCTTGTCACGTGATGTAACGTTACTAACATGTCGGCAAAAAATAATAGTGAAAGTGAATATTATGGGGGAGATCTTGTCAAGTGATGTAACATTACTAACATGTCAGCAAAAAATAATAGTGAAAGTGAATATTATGGGAGAGATCTTGTAACGTGATGTAACGTTACTAACATGTCGGCAAAAAATAATAGTGAAAGTGAATATTATGGGAGAGATCTTGTAACGTGATGTAACGTTACTAACATGTCGGCAAAAAATAATAGTGAAAGTGAATATTATGCGAGATATCTTGTAACGTGATGTAACATTACTAACATGTCAGCAAAAAATAATAGTGAAAGTGAATATTATGGGAGAGATCTTGTAACGTGATGTAACGTTACTAACATGTCGGCAA
>LPNX010044274.1:108067-138023 GCA_001517045.1 Pseudotsuga menziesii
GATCCATGACCTCATCTCGAGGGTGACTTGATCAAATAGTATTGGCTTGACAATGTATAAGGCTAGGAGGAATGTTGACCTGTTGATACTAGTTGCATTATATATAAAATATAAGTATTCTTGACCTGTTATTTACTATGTTATTGACGAACATACACACATGGAGGATGATAAGTGGAGTATACTATATTTGTATACTATCATAAGTGGAGTATTTATGAATGTATGTAATTCCAATTTAATAGCTAGTTAAATGGCTATGACTGGCAACCCATAAGTGTGATTGAATTTAGTAAACATGTAAATAGGTTATGGTCTGACTATATTCATGTGTCATTACATTACATTGCATGTAGAATGGGGAATTGTTGCATTGGAAGGGTTGTCTTCCATGTAGGAGGATGATGTTTTTATTTAGTTTGGCTAGTTGACATGTTAATCTAAACCTTAGAAGAACCATATTCCATTGTGCTTAAACTTATAATAATTCCTCCTTGTTATAATCTTGAAAGTATTCAAAACCTAATGATGTGTTTTGGGTCAGGTACATTACAATAGATCAATTCTCATATATCCAAAAACATGCCAACATGCTGCCAAATTTCCATTAGGAAAGAGAGAGAATCCATATCCTTCTTTCTAATTTCACCAAAAGGGAGATCCTTGACTCACAATTAAATAGATAGATAGAGATTGAGACTATGAGGATATGAACAAACTTTCCCTTGAAACAACTACGAAGGTCCATTATTCTCAATAGATGGTACCAAGGTGTGTTTTGTATCATTCAAATTATTTGAGTAATAAAGGATTACTTTCTTTTACATGTAGGACTTTATTTTAATGACTAGTTTCATGATATTTGTTTGCATGCATGTTTAAATATTTTTATCTTTAGTTCAATTTAAATCTATTTCCTTTTCAAATTTTTAATTTTCTACGAAGGATTGTACAACAGTATGCTCTTTTTGCACTAATATGCGTAAAATCACAACCACTCCCACACATGTTTATAGTTTTGTTGAAAATATTGAATATTTTTCTTTATTCTTTATATACTTGCATATTTTATGTTTTTTACACTATTCTTGGTACTTAAAACTCATGTCTTTATTAAGCTTATACACATGTTTATACTTTTGTTAAAAATATTAAATATTTTATCTTTTCTTTATTCTTTATGTACTTGCATGTTTTGTTTTTTACATTATTCGTGGCACTTGAAACCCATCATATCTTTATTAAGCTTATGGGGGCGGTGTCAATCACAACCAACACTTGAATTGAAAATATAGTACAAAGAAAAGTTTTATTTTATTTTACATAAATCAATACATCATCTAAACTCTTTTGGTTATCAATTAGTTAGTAATTATGGTTTCCCTCAAAATCAAAACATATTTGTTTTATTATTATAATGCAGAGCTCATTTTCATTGCCAATATAATATATTTGTTACAAAGAATAGAAAAAAATAAATTATTATAATTTTTTCATTATAATGTAAAATTTATTTTCATTTAAAAATATTTGTTAATTTTATTAAATACTAAAAACAATAAATTAAAATACTTAAAATAATTAAACTACAAAACAAAACATACTTAAAAAAGAATCTAACCAAAATCTTTATCATATTAATCAAATTCATCAATCGTTTTTTATAGTGCTCCCTTGATCATGTACTAATTTGCTTTTCTTATTAAGCATGAATTCTAAGAAATGAATTTCACCATAAGATTAATCAAATTACTTATCATTCATATCATGTAATGCTCTCTTATTCATGAACTAATTTGTCTTCCTCAATATCAAATTTATTATCATTCATATCATGTAATGGTCTCTTGTTCATGTACTAATTTGTTTTTCTTACTAAGGAAGCATTTTTCACCATGGAATTAATCCAATATATTACCATTTTACTTGTTAAGATAAATTAAAACCTTAAGCAAGATTATTTTAAGATTATTCTGGTTTGTTATTTATTATTATTTATAATAAACAATATGGAATTTTAAACATCGTGATTCCACTTTTAATGGAGTTTGTGAATATATAATCTTTTTAATAAAAAAAACTAAAGTAAGACATGTATATATGTAAGTAGGCTTATACGAGAAAAAATTTAGGCATATTAATCTATTTAATATATAGAGAGTGTATAGAGAGTGTATTGGAGGATTAAATAACATGTATATTAAAAAGTAGTAAATTATAGGTTAATTAGTTCATAATTTATATCTAAATTAGCAACAATTATATTAATAAGATTAATATGTAAGTTGTGAGATATATATTTGACACATTGATATTATACATAGTTTAATGGAACTGATTGAATATTTTGAAAACCCTCACTTCTTCGTATTCATGTTTATAAATTGCATTGAGCCTATCACCCTCATAGCACATTTATCTAACTGATTGTTCTCATGATGCTACACTTCCAAATTAAAGCTTATTGGGTGGTCAATAGTTTCACTGCAATGAAGGTTGACTTCTCATGCTAAGAGATGGAGACATATGAGTACAACTACAAGTTTATCTAATAATTTTTTGTTACCATGTTTTAATTACAATGTTCATCTAAATTTAATTTAATAGTTGTATCCTTATTGGAGTTAACCTAATATTTATCTAATAGTTGATCTAATATTTATTCAATATAACAACAATTAGAGTTGAATAAGTTAATAGTTCTAGAACCATTGGAGATAAGCTAATAATTGTATCTAATAGTTAAGCTAATAGTTATGCAATAAAACCATGATAACAGTTGAAGTTAAGCTAATAGCTGTAAAATTATTGGAGTTAAGCTAATAGTTGTATCTAATATTTAATTTAAAAGTTAATATATTAGCAATCACACTTAAGGTCATGATTGGAGTTGAAGTTAAACTAATAGTTGTATTATCAATGGATTTAAGCTCATAGTTGCATCTAATAATCTAATAGTTGAAGTCAAAGTTTAATTTTTCCAATTATCAGGAAGTGTACTTATGTTAATTAAGTTTTTTTGTTTTTTTTAATTGTTAATTATGAGTTTAGGATGAGATCCATATAATCAATCTGGACAATACACTTGTCCCATTCTCACTCATAGATGGTAGTGCACTCCAAAATTCTAATATATATACGCCTATCGACGTAACTATTTGAGTTAACCTAATAGTTATCTAATAGTTATCCAATATAACCATGATTAGAGTTGAAGTTAAGTTAATAGTTGTAGAATCATTGGATTTAAGCTAATAGTTATGAAATATAACCATGATTAGAGTTGAAGTTAAGCCAATAGTTGTAGAATCATTGGAGTTAAGCTAATCGTTGTCTCTAATCTTTAATTTAAAAGTTAATATATTAGCAATTGCAATTCAAGTAAAAGTCATGATTAGAGTTGAACTTAAGCTAATAGTTGTATTATCAATGGGTTTAAACTCATAGTTGTAATTAGTAATATAGTAGTGGAAGTTGAAATTTGATTTTTTCAACTATCATGAACTATACTTAATAGATATTAATTAAGCTATTTTTTCTTTTTTTTGTAATTGTTAATTATGAATTTTGGATGACGCCCATAAAATCATTCTAGAAGTACACTTGTATCATTCTCATCCATAGATGAAATGGTAGTCCACTCCTAAATTTTAATATATGTATATGTCTATCAACATAATAAAACACAATTTAAGGAACACCAAATGTTTGTATTAAGCGACAGTTCTTTCTCCTTGCGGGATCCCTTATTAATCCATAAGAGTCTTTGGATCGATGATTATAGGATTCTACCCATTAGTGTTGGAATTCCATTTCATCTTTGCCCTTCCAATTTTTTTTTACTCTTTTTAATTTTATCTTATTCATCACATTAATTTTTAATGAAAACATAACTTTTGAAGTTTTATTAAAAAAAATATTCTTAAATAATAATTATTTGATTTTCATTTAAAATATATGTTTTATTGAAAATTTTAATTTCTAGTTAAAAGATAACAATAAACTCATTTACTCTTGTTTTTAGTTGATCATGTTCTTTGAAAATGGAGTGTGGAACAAAAAATCCTACTAACAATGGCACATTACAATTCAAAAGTAACATGTGCTAGCATTATGCATATGAAGTACATTAAGTGATAAACCTAAAAACAAGCAAAACATAGAAGCTAGAGTCATTTCCAAAGTTTAAGGTCAAGCCACATGTAATGCAACATACAAAGTTTTGCAAGGTTAACATGTTGCATTAATGGTGTAATTGAAATTGTAACATGTTAATTTTCAATTAAAAAATATATTTTTATTAAGGATATTTGTTTCGAATTAAAAGATAACGATAGAGTCATTTATCCATGTTTTTGTTGATTATGTAATTTGAAAATCGAGAGTGAAACAAAACAACCTACTAAGAGTGACAAACAACTCAATAGTAACATGTGTAAGCATTATGTATATGAAGTTCATTAAGTGATAAACTTAGGAAACAAACAAAATGCGGAACCTAAAATAATTTCCAAAGGTTAATGTTAGGCCACATGTAATGAAAAATGTTAATATTAACATGTGTAATCATTATGTATACGAAGTTCATTAAATGATAAACTTAGGAAACAAACAAAAGGCGGAACTTAAAATTGTTTCCAGAGGTTAATGTTAGGCCACATGTAATGCGACATACCAAAATGTTCAAGGTTAACATGTTGCATCAATGGTGTAATTGAAATCATGACATTTTATTCCAAAAAACTTGAGTTATAAGGTCAGATATTATACTCCATTTGTAGAGACGATTCTTTAAAAAGACACACTGCAATCAAGATTGTACTATGATGTTCCTTCCTTCCTTTGTCAAAAGAAGTTTAATAAGGCTATTTTTCCAAGGCATGGATTGTTTTGGATTCTCCTAAAACTAGTGTTGCACATGAACTTGCTCATACCAAGATACAACAAATATTACACATAAGGGGAGTTTTCTATGTATTATCCATCATAAACTTTGATAAAATAAATTTATTTTGTTTTGTTTCATTAATTAATGAAATTATTTAGTTTTCTATCATAGGTGATTCATTTTATTTAATTTTATAAAAACATAATAATATAAACTTATATAATTGGACATACTAATTTGAATATATAAAAATTGTTCCGGTAAAAACTATTTCTAGGACATAAGATTTACCAATATAGATCCATAGTTGTGATACATTATTCATTCAAATTGAAAATCATGGGGTTCAATTTAATTCTCAATGTGTTTTTGTGGGGGAGGGTAAAAAATTGTACCAACCAATTAATGGTTCATGCTTTCTTTTGTGGGCTATAGAAGCCACTTTCAACTTCAAACTTGTTTAGATATTTTTTTTCCCATGAGTAAAAGTAATTATTTCAACCAATAATTGAGACTATAGGAATGATAAAATGTTATTAAGTTTTAATATATATCAAATAAATATTTTTTTTTTTTAAATGAATAGATAAAATGATGCTTCCATGCGTTTATTGGTTACAAGTGTTAATCCAACTCAATATCAAAATAACAAAAACAAGTTAATGTTCAAGATAAAACACATAAGAGTTTCATTAAAATTTGTTTTTAGATTATTATCAAATCTATTAAAAAATGAAAATAACATCTTACAAAAATCAGTAGCTCCAGGTTCATGGTAGCTAGAGGAGAGAACTTTAAAACTATCTAGAGAAATGAGTATCTAAATTCAACATGTGCTTCTAACTTCTGAGGTTGATAACCAAAAAGAAAGCATGTCTGAAATTACATAGGTGATGCTTGGTAAATTTGGTAGATGATAAGTTGTTCATGCTTGGTAAATTCGGTAGATGATAAATTGTTGATCTTTGGTAAATTCAGTAGTTGATAAATCATTGATGGTTGGTGGGTGCCTGGGTTAATTCCTTTATTAAAATAGTTTAAAACCAACGTATTCTTCTAAAATGGTACCCACCTCTCTCTCAAAGTTGTGCTTTTGGAATTCAAAACTAATTTACCTTTTGAAGGAAGGGGACAAAGGCCAAGGAAAGGCATTTAAAGGAAGGGAATGACCTTGTTGTTGGGACAAATCTAGGCCAATATAAGATAGAAATAAGAAATGGAATAAAAGCAAAGCCATCAATTGAAGAAAAAATCACCCACATACTCTTCAATGGGGAAGTTTCAATTTTTTTTATTGGCATACACATACATTAACAAGCCTATTAATAAAAATTAACGATGGTTTGAAAAAATAATCAACTATCAAAATAATGTCTTAGAAAATTGTTTTCCCATCATTTGAGATGGTTTGTCATAATTTTTAACAATGTTTTGACAGATAAAGTGCATCAGAAAAGTAAAATTCCCATGAAATTCCAACCCTACTACCACCCATGATTTAAAATGTTAAATTTCTGCATAAAAAGATTCATTTCTTTCATTTTGAAAAGGAGAAGAAAGTTAATGTTTTAATAAATTTTCACTCAACATTAAACTGAGTCTCCCAAGGAAGTTTCTATCCTAGATGATGGATTACTATACCACATTTTCCACTACGCAAATTTTTCAACATTTCAAATTTACTATTTATTGTAATGCGTGATTATTCACATTAGTGAGATACATTATAGTTCCACTTTAGTAGTGTTTTTAGATCTATATGGCTCAAGCGGTGTAAGAGGGAAGGTACACATAGACTTTGTAAGTATAAATTATTAAAATGGTAAGAGTATAAAAACATTTTAATTTTTACATTCTCTATATGATATGCAATGGGGCTAAATCCACCACCAAATATCATATAACATGGGTTTCAATTAATATTTAATGTTATTTTTTTAATAATATTACATTATGAAGTACATGCACAAATTTTATATGGCCTGGGAAAAACAACCTAGTCTATTTAGAGCATAAGAACCATTTACAATCTAGATGACATTTTGTCCAACTTGCTTAAAAATATTGCTCACAAGACAGAATTTAATAGTGCCTCCTACTAGACATAAGAAAAATGTGAATGGGTTGGGAGTTTATACATTTAACTTCCAAATAATTTTCCCTATACTTGCAAGAACTTCTTACATACACCAAGCAGACATTTAATTACAAAATAGAGTATGATCAGACATCGAACCTGAGACTAACATCTTGAAAATCAGTTACTAGTAACTGTGTATTCAACAACATATCTAACATAAATACTAATAAGCAAGTGAGCCATATAGGAATGGACTAATCAATATGGCCACCAAAGCGTGAGGGAAAACCAAGAGTCCAAAATGATTTTTTTCTAAGGTTCACATTCAAAGTAATTCTCTTACCAATTTAGGAGAGAAACATATTCGATGATACTTTTTTATATTTTTGACCAAGTAGAATTCCATTGATTTTGTTATGGAAAATGTGTTTCATCTCTTTCCAAGCCTCCCACATCATTAATCCTGGTATGAAGTGCCAGATCTTGTTCAACACAAGGATTTTTAAGGTAGTTTGATGCCAAGCTACCAGAGTATTTTCCACATCCCCACGTTGTCTATCAATAGTCCTCATGATCATTTTCGCCTTGACCTAGATCTACAAGTTGTAAGAGAAACCATATAAATATGATCAATGGTTTTAGAGATTTTCTCATTAAGGTTAAAAATAGAGGGTCTCGAGAATCTACTTTTTTGGATATTATCCCATGTGATAATCCTTTTATGAGTTGTTAGCTAGAATAGTGTTGTGATTTTGGGCCAGTAGCTTGATTTCCATATTCACTTCCAGATTTGTTCTTTGTCGAGAAGATGAGAATTATTTTTTTGTGATTATGATTCCCTTATAGAGAAATTTCCTGAAGGTAAGGACTATACCCATATCAAAATATATGGGCCATGTTTTATCCTGATTCTTCTCTACTCAGCTTCATAAACCCAAGGTTGTGTTAAGAATATATTTTTCATTGATGTCAAAGGAGGTTAGGAATGATAAAGAGATAACCAATAGACATAATAGCATGATGAACTCAGTAAAAGACAAAGGATCCATTACGTGGATTAGGAGTTCAACAATTAAAAAGGAATAACCAGTAAAAACATGATGACACAATGAACTTAGTGAAAGACTGAGAAATTACAAAGTCGAATAAGAAAATCAGTGATAGGGTCGATGACGAGGGAAAGATCCGCAAAGCACGCAGTAGCAGATAACAGTTCAAAGCACCAACGAAATTTTGAACGGCCTAGATCATTTGAGAGACATAAATAAATGTTATATAATAAGATCTACACAATAAATATGTGTGGAAAATAACATTCCCAAACACTAGAGTAAAGTGAAAAATTGGACGGTCCAGATCAGTCGAGAGAAATTGTGGAGGCGATTTTGAGAAGATCGATGGTGGTGAATGATTTTCGCACAAAGAAAAGTGAAGATACACAATCTTCATTTGATCATAGATCAACAGTATGGAGTGAACCCACAAGGAAATATACAGTTTAGAAGAAATGCAGAAACAAAGTTATGGAAGAGAATTGCGGAGGTCCAAAATGGGAAAGTGTGGTTCCTCATTTCGCAATTCACAATCCCTAATATTTACGGTCTGAAAAGATTCCGCAAGATATCAACGATGTGAAAGATCAATTGAAGAAAAGGAAATTGCGTAAGTATTTTCAATAAATTTAGAAAACCCACAATCTGCATTCCACAATTTAAAATCCATGGGATAGATGGTAAAAAAAAAATCCGCAAGAGATTGACGGTGCGAAAGAAATATTGCGGAAAGGAAAATACGAAATTATTTTCAAGAAATAAAAAAAAATGCAATCCACAATCTGCATTTGATCTAAAGATCGACGTTCAGGAAAGAGTCTACATAAGATCAACGGTGCAGAAGAAATCTTACATAAAGTAAACTGTGGAAGCACTTTTAACGAATTTGGAAAACCCACAAACCATAATTCGCATCTAATATAAGATCGATTGTTATACCAAAATCCTGTCACCATCATGTGATAAGATATTTGACATACCTACTTGCCCTGAATCCCAGCTTCTAGAGTGGAAGCTAAATGGTTTTTCATCAATCTATCATACAAATTCCCAGCACCGCGCATGCCCCTTTATCCAGGAGTAGTACCTTTGCTCGCACCGCCTTTCATCGGTTGTCCACAAGCAGTGCCACCACCCATTTCCCTTGGTCCATTGGTGGTTATTACTAGAACCGCTCTGTCATAGAAGGAGAAGCGCAGTACCTTGGGTAAAAAGGGAAAAAGAGAAGTTTCTCGAGGCTTCTAGATGATAAGCCTCGTGTACTTCCATATCCCTACTATTGTGGGTTGGTTGAGCTCGAGATCCCTCATCCTAGGATCTTAGAGGCCACCTCACCCACTAATTTCTCAACCATCTCTATCCATTAAACCCTATAAATATGATCTCCTAGCCATGGTTGACGAGGGAACATTTGAAGGTATTGTTATGCTGTTGGATTGATTCTTGGCCCAAGATCATTTGGAGAGAGCATAAAGAGCTAGAGTCAGAGCATTTGGGTATGAAGATCTAGTTTCATGGAGATGCACATCAACACTAAGGCTTGGTTGTAAAATTCTTCATATTTCTAATGCAAGTTGATTTCTGTCCCACATATGATGTTGTTGTTGTGATTTCACATATATATGTTGCTAGATTCCTTACTCACTAGCATAGATTAGTAGATCATATTCTGGTTGCTTTGATTCATTTCGTGTTGAGATTTTTGTAGGTACACAGGTGAACTGTCAAAGCCTTGTATTCCAGATATCTACACTGTCTAGGGAGAATATTCAAACTCTGTCCTCTATTTGTTCTGGATCTAAACCATTCAGACCAGTGAAACACCCTGCTGTCCGTAGGAGGTGAAATATTCCAGTTAACAAATCTGGCGACTCCACTGGGGAGTAAAGTATTCAGTTGTTCTGATCTTTCTCAGTCTGCAACTCTTGTATGAATCCAGGATCTGTTTTCTTCAACCTATGTCCTCTATTTGTTCTAAATCTGAACCATTCATACCAGTGGAACACCTTGCTATCCGCAAGAGGTGAAATATTCCAGCTAACAAATTTGGCGACTCCATTTTCTTCAACTCTTTTCAGTCAAATCTACTTTTTGATTTGTATTATTTGGGTTTGAAATTTCCAGATTTGTTCAGATCTGAGTCATTTTAGTCTTTTATGCTCTGTTACCACATTCAATTCGACAGTATTTGCCTTGATCTAGTCTTTTCTGATTTGATCCATTGTTCTCTCTTTTGTTTTGGCAATCTATAGGGAACCACATCCATTCTTTGTACGAGGACCGGTGCCATCTCCTGAACATAGTGAGCAGTAAGCAGTTCCACCACATGTATTTGGTTTGCAAGGAGCGGTGTTGTCTTGGAAACGCTTTGTCAACAACTATGAAGCGTGGTGCCAGGTAAGAATTAGTCCAAAACTCTTTTTCCTCATTTTTCTTTGTAAAAATTTGGAATTTTAATTGCTTTCAGTTCTATTATCAGGCTTGTGTTATTGAATCTGATGTGTGGATTATTGCTTTGATGGTTTAAGATTGATTTGAGTGGAATTTCAAAAGTTTATTTAGTCTTTTTTATTGTTCATCCGCTTATTGCTTGTTGGTGGTGCTTAAAGAAGGATTTCTTGTTTTCTGAAAGTTAGGGTGCTCATTGAAGTCTCTTTTCATTGCATATACTAAAAGAAGAACTCTATATTAGCTTCTAGATTTCATTTCTTGCTTGCATAGTAAACTTATTTTTCTTTCCTTCAAAAAAGAAAAGTTTTGCTTGAGATTAGGACATCATATTTGAGCTTTGGATTTGGGTTTTCTGATTGGCTTTACAAGCTTTTAGGACCTTTATGATCTTTCGTCTCTCATGCATATAGGACTATCTCAATAAAAATATATTAAAAAAATGGTAGTTTTAATTTAGATTTGCTTATGTTCTTGAGAAATTCAAAAAGTTAGAGTGCATTGGCATATCGGTGTACTTGGTGTTTTTATTTTAGGAAAAGAGATTCTCACCCTTCTCATTTGCTTTCGAAAAGAAGAATTTGGTTTGTAAAAGTGTTTGCTTGTCTTTGATTTGATGTTCATGACTGTTGATTCGAATGATTTTTGGTTTTGAAACAAAAAGAAAAACACTCTCTTCCCTCCCATAAGTAGGCATACTAAACAGTAAAGTGAACATTTGCACAAGCATATTGCATGGTTTTACTTTTCTATCAAAACATCATGCATTCACCTAACCATACAAGTTAAAATTAATGGTAGTTGTAGGTTAAAATTTATGTAGTAACTTGAGTGATAGGTTAGAGACGTGTTCGGGTGTCGTAAAACGTAGGAGTTGTCATTATTTGTTAGTATTGCATTTTGGGACTCGCGCGGTTCTTCCACGTACCGTCAGTATATCGAATGGCCTTTCACGTACCCTTGAGGTATATAGAAAGTTACTTCACGTACTCGATTGTATATCGGAAGGACCCTTGTGTATGGTTATGCATTAGACAACACTACTACCGATTTGAGCTCCCACGTACCTTGAGTATATTGGGAGACCCCACTAGGGTACCTTATCTATCCGACAAAATCCCTTTGGCCATCTTGTTTGGAGCCATACACCGAAAATAGCATTTGGGGAGATTACTACGCATGTACCCTCGAGGTATATCACAAGTGGAACCTTCTTGACAATCCTAGTGAGAGACCTGACTTTTGAACTCCTCCTATCATTTTAAGTCTACTTGTTTTGACCTATAGTTTGAGTAGGGAAGTCTTTTGGTGTGTTTTTCTAGATTTTCAGACCCTAGGTTAGATAGGAACTGTACAAACTGGCTGAGTTAAGATAGTCCAGAAGAGTACGGGGCTTTCCACCTAATTTTATTCTTGTTTCAGGAGAAAATCCAATGGAAGCTATCGACCAAGGAGCTGCTACCACCTCCCAAGTGGGAGATAATGTGGTTGTGGAAAGTGGAATACCATATTCTTCACACTCACCTCCCTTGGTCCAACAGCCTTCCCAGGAAGATTCATCGTTCCGTTCTCCCTTGGAAGGTCATGTTGATGATACCCGTCTAAACTTTGGTCCTAATGCTCCTTTTTGGGAGACACCTATCGAACAGGCCATTGCGTCATTTGGCACCCGTGTAAGTTCTCCTGAGAGTGAAGAAGAACACAGGAAATACCATGCTGCTATTCTTCGTGCACAGGAGGTAGAAAAGAAAATTGATAACCTATTAGGATCTACACCAGTACGTTTCACATCCCTTCCTATGGGATATCGTTCACTAGCCGATTCTATGAGACCCATTGAACCGATTATAGATCATCCATTAACAACCCACAGCCCAGGTCAAAATTCCACCCCTCTCACCTCTTATGTTATGTCTGTTCCAAATCCTCCCAGGTCTTTTGCATCTGGGGCCCAACCTTCAATTCTTGTTTTGTTAGTACCTTTGAATGTCGGGGGGCAACCCCCGGCACAACCTACGTTATCTGATACCGGAGTTGTACCTAGTCAAGGGCAGACCTCTAACATAGAAACATCTATAGTTTTTGTCCCTCCCACCCATACTAATGTGGTAAATCCCCCATATATTTCAGGTCAGCCCCTAGGGCACAACCTGTTACCATTCAATCTTCTAGTGGTTATGGTTATCAAATACCTGTAGGTAATCATCCATCTAATCCTACAGGAATGCCTTATACTGGAATTCCATACCCTAGTAACACTTTTACACCATGGGGGAAACCTGACTAGTCTTACATGCCAGCTATGGGAGGGATACCTATACATACTACGGGAGGTGTGGGAGGACCACCTTATGTAGGTCCTCCCCTTGGGGGACCTAATGGTCCTGAAGGATCTGGAAATTTTCCTCCTCATGGTCTTGGAGGTCCTAGTGGCCCTGGGGGATTTCATGGATTTCCTCCTTATGGCTTTGGAGGCTCTGGTGGCCCTCCACCTAGTGGTTTTGGTGGCTCTAGAGGTTTACCACCTCCTGGAGGCTTCGGAGGGTCTGGTGGTCCACCTCCTGGTGGTCCTGGTGGTCCTGGTGGTCCCGGTGGTCTTGGCGGTCCTGGTGGCTCTAGCGGTTCTCCTCCTGGAGGCCCTGGTGGTCCTAGCGGTCCTAATTTCAGAAATCAACCCCCCATGGGTGGATCCTCCAGTGGTTCTTCCTCATAGAAACCTGTTTATCAGTCTACGTATGGCCCTACTGGTAATTATATGCCATATCAATATTACTGGTATGTGCAACCCAAGCAACTTTGGACTTGCCTGATTTGTCCAAGTTGATTAATGATCCCATTCAACACAATCCCTCGTGGCCTCCCATTTCGGTAAAGTTACCATCGGATATTCCAAAATTCAATGGGAAGCAGGGTGAAGATCCACAAAACCATGTTATGACTTTTCATTTGTGGTGTTCCTCGAACTCCCTCATGGATTATTCCGTTTGGTTATGAATCTTTCAACGAAATTGGACCAGTATGGCTATGAAGTGGTACATTGAGTTCCCACAACATTCGTTTGTGGATTTTGGCTTGTTGGAAACCGTATTTCTTACGCACTTTCAGCTCCCTATTCGTTATGAAACAGGCACTGATATTTTAACTTCTCTACGATAGAACAACTCCACCCACATTTATGATCATATTCATGAGTGGAGAAGGCGGAGAAGGCTTATTAAGGCCCCTATTCTAGATTAGTTGTTAGCTGATTGGTTCACTAAGTCCTTGTTGCTTCCTATTTCTTGAGATGTGGCCATGGGTGGTGCCGTTACCGAAGAGCAGGCTATTAGTTGGGCTCAGTACCTAGACTTGGTATATTCCTAGTTTGAGACTCTTTATGACCTGATTCCTCAAGCTCCTCGCCCCAGCACTGACCTTGCTAAGCCACCAGTAGAAGTACCTGTTAATGGGATTGTTGGTTCAATCCAGTCCCCATCCACAACGAAACCTACCAAGAAAACCCAAACTGCTACTCCTTCGACTCCTAAGGTTTCTATCGAGGTCAATTCTATTCAAATTACTCAAACCTCGGGTAATAAAAATAAAGGTAAAAATTGAAATAAAAAACCTGGAAACCAACAGGAGACCCCACGATCAACCAATAATGACAATGACAAAGGGAAAATGAAGGCTAAATATCCTTGTCTGTTATGTAGTGGTGACCATTTTTCAAAGGAGTGTCCCCGTCAGGACGAAATCTCCAAGTTTCTGAAGTCTAATCTCACACCTGCAGTACTTACAGATCCCTTTCCCTCTCAACAATAACTGGTAGACCACATGTCTAACTAGGGTAACTCTAGTTCATCGCAAGAAATTCGAATGATGTCCTCAGATACCACCCATCTGCAAACTCGAAGCCAGAATTATGATAAACCCGCAGATAAGAAAGAAGATCAATCTTCTTTAGGGAAATCTCCCTCTACTAGTTCTATGGAATCCTCGTCTATTGTTCCCTTGTCTATTAAGAATCCTACTCTCGACGTGATTTTGCGCCCACCAAAGAATACTCTTCGAAAGGCTGTCTTTAATCCCAATGCCCGAGCTGCTCAATTTTATAATGTGGTTGAAGATCTCGCTCAGGCACCTTGTGCGATGTCTACTCTATAAGTACTCCAAAGTTGCCCCACATAGCATAAGAACTTGTTGACAACATTAGGAGTTGTAGACCCGGATAACACTAACTTGATTCACTTCAATGTTGAGAACTATAAACCTAGATTACCGCATAAACTTGCTTTTCATATCATTACGAAAGTAGTGGGAAAGAAATTCTTTTGAACAGTACTAGATGATGGAGCTTTGACCTCGGTGTTATCTCTGACTTGTTGGAAATATCTTGGCTCTCCTAAGCTTGTTACGTCACTAATGACCCTTAAAGCCTTTGATGGATGGGGTTTCCAACCCCATGGTCTCATATCAGCCCTCGTGGTTGAGTTTGGGGGGGGAAATGTTTCCATCCAAGTAGAAGTGGTAGATGCCCCATTCGATTATAACCTCCTTTTAGGAAGGAATTGGTTCTATGCCATAACTACTGTTACTTCAACAGTATTTCGAACAGTCCAATTCTTGCATCTTGGGAGAATTGTTACCATTGACCAGCTTGATTTCTGCACGTCGAATGTTACTACTTCCATGGTTAATAGCATCCCCATGTTAGGTCAATCCCCTCCTCCTTACCATTCGATTGGGGTAGGTATGTTGAAGGATTCACCCCTTTGGGGATTTTTCCCTCTACTCCTCCTAGCACGGATACTGCGACAGTACATATGATCACCTCATTTGATTTTGAGCCCAGGGGCCAAAATTTTGTTGAGTCCACCTTGTTGAGCCCGCACAAAGCTATGTATGACACCATTCAAATTTTTTCCAATGATCACATTGATGACCTTCATTTAGTGGCTTCGGATCCTTACCATTTACCGTACTGGTTAGAACCTTCTCTTCCGATTCTAGATTATCTCTTCAAGACTTTTCCTTCCGATGAGTCCATTATAGAGATCATGAATATGGATGAGCCCATTTGGGAGGATCACCATCATAGATCCATGTTCCTCCCCAATACCAATTCGGGCAGCCATGATTTTGCATCCTTGTTTCCTATTGATATTGTCAACATTCCGCAAAGTCCTATATTGTTGTAAGACATAGATTCTGAAGGAAACCTTTGCAACATTACTCAGATGAACCCAATTGACATATCAGCCAAGCCTGATGTTATTGAGCACATTCATGTTGGGTAGAACTGCTCCACAGATGAATCTGAAGCATATAAGGAACTTTTTAAGGAATTCTGTGATATTTTTGCTTGGTCCTATGAAGAGATTTCAGGGATTGACCCTTCCATTGTGGTCCATGAGATTAAAACTTATCCCATAGCTAAACCTGTCAGGTAGAAACTTAGGCAAGTCCATCCTAGGAAGGCCGCAGCTACTAAAGCTAAGATTGAGAAACTTCTGAAAGCTGGTTTTATTTATCCTATACCCTTGACGGAATGGGTATCGAACATTGTCCATGTCAATAAAAAGAAGGGCACCATTAGAGTCTACATCGACTTTAGGGATTTAAATAAATCTTGTCCAAAGGACAACTTTCCTACCCCGCATATCGATCAAATTATCGACAATTGTGTTGGAAGTGTCATCTTTTCATTCATGGATGGCTTGTCCAGCTATAATCAGATTGAGATATTTCCCTCTAATCAGCATAAGACGACATTCATTTTCCCATGGGGAACCTTTGCATACAAGAAGTTACCTTTTGACTTGAAAAATGATGGATCCATGTTCCAGCATGCGATGTCCTATGTGTTTCACAACATTAAACACATTGTTGAACCATACCTTGATGACCTCCCTGCTCATTCACAGCGACGGGAGGACCATCCTGGTCATCTTAGAGACATATTCCTGAGATGTCGTCATTATAATATATGGCTCAATCTGCATAAATGTGTTTTTTTCCTTGAGATGGGATGTCTTCTTGGCTTTGTGGTATCCAAATATGGCATCCGGATCGATCCTTTGAATATTTCCGTTATCATTAATCTACTAGACCCAACCAATATCCTTGAACTCCAAAGTTTGCAGCGGAAGGCAAACTTTCTCCACCGTTTTGTGTGCAATTTCACTAAGAAAACGCACGGTTATATGCGTCTCCTCAAGAAGAACACTCCATTCTTATTGGATGACCAAGCCCAACATGCCTTTGATAATATTAAGCATGCTCTGACTCATTCACCTGTGATACACCCCCCAGATTATTTAAAGGACTTTCTCTTGTATATTGCTACCTCCGCTACTACCATCGCCATGGTTTTAGTGCAGGACAATCTCCACGGTTAGGAGCATGTGATTTATTACACCAGTAAGAATATTATTGATTCTGAAACCCATTATTCACATGTGGAGAAGCTAGCTTTGGCCATGGTCATTGCTATGCAAAAATTTCATCACTGCATTTTGCTTTGCACTACCATCGTATTGGAAGACCAGAACTCGATGTACTACATTCTGACTCATCAGGTACTCGAGGGCAAGTACTCCCGTTGGATCGTCATCCTTCAGGAGTTCGATCTCAAGTTTGCCAAGGATACATCAAAGAAATCCTTGGTTTTTGTTGAGCTTATGTGTGACCTTCCCTGTGCTACCACGGAATCTGAGCCCAACAATTCATTTCCAGATGAATTCATGTTCCTAATTAGCACTACTTATCCTTGGTATGGAGATTTGATGATTTATCTCTAGACCCAGCGTTTTCAGCCACATCTATCTCGTAATGATCATCGCTGCATCCGTCACCATGCAAAGTACTATCTTATCTTAAATGATACCTTGTATAGATGTGGGATTGATTCCATTCTCTGGCGATGCCTCACTCATGAGGAGGCTAAACACATGCTAAATGATTGCCACTTTGGAGCATGTGGTGGTCATTTATTTGGGATGGCTATAACCCAAAAAATCCTTCATGCTGGCTATTTCTGGCCTTTTGTCTTCAAATACTGTCATGAGGCTGTTAAGAAATGCCCACCTTGCCAGCATTTTTATCCCAAAAAGCGCACCCATCCTTCTCCGCTTCACCCCGTCATTGCCGTGGGACCTTTTTCCAAATGGGGGATTGACTTCATGCATTATAAGCCTACCTCAACTGGGGGGCATGGTTACATCATCGTAGTCATGGATTATTTCACAAAATGGGTTGAGGCCATGCCTACATATGCAGAAGATGGAAATATTGTTGCTCCCTTCTTGTTCAATCATATCATAGCTATATTTGGAGTTCCGTAGTCCATCGTCACTGATCACGGATCTCATTTTCGTAATCAAATGATGGAGGAATTAAGTGCCAAGCTAGGTTTTTGACATGAAAATTCTACGCCGTATTATTCGCAAGCTAATGGTTAGGTAGAGGCCATAAACAAGGTTTTGAAAACTATGCTTCGTCGGATGGTTGGATATCATAAATCCAATTGACATCTTGTTCTTTTTTCCACTCTTTGGGCTTATCGTACTTCTGTGAAAATAGCTACTAGTTTCACGCCCTTCCAGCTTGTCTATGGACTTGAAGCTATCTTGCCGAACCAATGTCAGATTCCATCTTTACAACTTGCCATCGAACTTCTCCCAGACACTTCCACAAAGGAAGTGAGATTTTTGTACTTAAATAACCTTGATGAGACTCATAGAGATGCTGCCTTGGCTAATGAGGCACATAAGAAACTCGTCAAGGCGTAGTACGATAAATCCGTCCAGCCTCATGTTTTCAACGAGGGTGACCTAGTTTTGACTTATGACTAGAGATATGACAAGCTACGGAAGGGTAAGTTTGAGTCCATGTGGTATGGACCTTTCGTTATTTCCAAGGTGTTAGATAAAGGAGCCTATGAGTTAGTTGATTATGATGGAATCCGTTTGGGGCAACCTCGCAATGGGTTGTACTTGAAAAGGTACTATGCCTAGGTTTTCTTGGATGGTATCTTGTATATATGTATATTGATTGAATTTCAGTGTGATTTCAGTATTTTCAAGATGGTTTTGAGTCTTAGTGTCTGCATCTGTTTATACCATGTTTTGGTCATGCAGATGGCTTTCTATGGCTTCGCTGATGGTGCTTGCCACCACACCTTTAATCTAGCCTTAGCTGCTTGGGTTCTTTATTCCCCAGCTGAAGATTTGGTCAGTTCAGGAGCAATTTGTTTAGGTCCCTCTACTAATAACATCACCAAATATGAAGCAGTCATCGGTCTTCTGACTGAAGCTGCCTCCCAGGATGTCCATGATCTAGTAGTTTTGATGGACTCTCAGCTCATGGTTTGTCATTTAAACCATGTCTACACCATTAGGAACCTCGTGCTCCTCCGCCTCTTTCGAAAGGTGTGTTTGTTAGAAAGATCATTTGGAACCATTATGTATAGGCATATCCCTAGGGAACATAATGTAGTTGCTGATTCATTGGCTAATTACATCCTAGATTGGCATATTTCCCATTCATGACATTAAATCAAACATGCTATATTGTAAATAAACATTTGAAGACACATAGAACTCATAGAAAATGCATTTATCCATTTGATACATATAAACACCGTGTAAAAGTATGTATATATATATACGAAAAAGATTTACAAAAATAGGTCCCGAGACCTCATCTGAAGCACGTAGGCTTTCAGGAAAAATAATCATACAAAAAATCTTGAAGCTATCAGCTTTCAGTATACATGTCTCATCCAATAATGGTGCTCATTATAGCACATCACTGCTCGATCCACCCTACGTAGTAGCCTGCTGAATTGGCCTAGTACTCCCACCGTAGATCTCTGATATCTACTCGAGAGGTCATCTATATCAGCATCTGGTATGTCGAGTCAATCTCTCTATGTTCTCCTCCAGCTCCCCAGTGATATCATCACCTTGTGGCATGAAGCGAGCTCCGGCTCGCCTATCTAATGGAGATGCTCCTCCAGGCCTCACTGCTCCAACATCTGCATGAAGACAAACAGGTCTCATCACTTATCATAAAAAATATAAAACATAAAAAACATAAAAAAAATCCATTGTTAGGGTTCCTTACTTCTTAGCAATGTCACCCCACTGCCCTCCAGGTGGGAGTGGTAGGTCAGGATCACCTGTAAAATATGTACCTGCATAGGCATAGTCCTTGACCATGAGCATCTGATCCCGCAGCCATCTAAAGAACGGATCACCGAACTTCACTCTGCCCCTACCCGCTCCTATGCGAGCCATGACCTGGACCCACCTCAGCATACGGGGGTCCCGTGCTCTCAGACTCTAGAAATTCACCTAGGGCCTCATCTGTGGGACCCACTCAAAGAATAAGCAAGCTAAGATCGAACCAAATTCGAACTGCTTCAACTCTCCCTACCGACATTTAGTCAGCTGATCCTTGAAGATTGGAAGAAATGCTTCCGCCCTGTTGAACACCGTAGGTGGCATAGCCTCTAGGGAATACAACATATGTGCCCTGGAAGCTTGATGCACACCCTGGCTCCTAGCCACTCTCTGCATGGTGAACAAGACAATTTGTAGAGCCTTGTCTGTCACTGCCCTGATGGGGATTTTCTTCCCCGATGTGCCTATACCTGGTACACAGTGTCGATCTATGAGCTCTCTAGTGGTAATGTCCCCGCCATGGGAACCTGTCAGTGAGATGGGGGCGCCCTATCTCGATAGGCCAGTTAGGAAGTAGATATCCTCTACCTCCACTGTAAGTATGTGTGCCCCCACCTCGAAATAATGTTGTTTTGGATTCCACATTCTCAGTATGTTTTCCAGTAATCTCTCGTGGGACACCATGCTTGGTGTCCGGAAGAAATTTAAGAGCCTACAGTTTCGGAGTGTGGAAAAACAAACCACATTCCTTTCAGCAGCAACATCCTCGTCATCATGTGTTCTTTCCTTCCATATCACTATATTTTGGACACCTAAACCTGCCAAAAACAACAATGGTATCCATTAATATCATCTTTGAGCCATTGCAAATAAAAAAAATGAATGAATGTTTCCCATATCATTTGTTTAAATTCTCCACGTCCGGCACCGCTTGTGCCCCGTTGGAGACAGGTGGTGGCATTTCCCGTCCACCGTATTTTTGGCACAGTTCTCGAGTGGTACCGCGTATCCTGTAAGGGGTAGCCGTGGTGCCCGCATATTGTATTTTAGGGCTTGCCAAATAGGCCCAAAACCCCACCAAATCCCAAAATAGAAGCTATGAAATGAAAGATAAGGGTCTTATCTGTTACCTGCAACTAACGAGACTGAAAACGAACAGTGGAAACTCCCGGTATCAGCTGTGGAAGATCTGGCTAGAAAATGCTCCAAGTGCTCTCTGCTAGAGGTAAATAGTGAAATGTTTTGATTTTTTACTATTTACTTGCCTTATATAGACATTTTTTGGGTCTGACTTACAATATTTTTGATATTACATCATGTTCTGGTCAAAATCTATTTGTCATAATCCCTTAATGTTGATTTTGAATGCATTTAACACTTGTTTATGAGTCATCTGCAGGTTGACTTTAGTAATAAGCTTTGGAAAGTTTTTTTATGGATTTTTCATACTTTCACAAAACGGAAAAGGTCGTCGAGTGTTTATTATGACACTTTGTCATGCTCATAAAAATATAGTATCAAATTTTAGAGTCCAGTTCAAGTTTCTTTCCAGGCTCGTAAAATAGGACATTGTGTAAAGGAGCATCATGGAGTTCTCTTTTCACCTCTTTTTCAGGCTCCTTAAGCACGAAAAATTCCTCAAGTCCATTTTCGATTCTTTCTAGGCTCATAAAACACTACTTTGCGTAAAGGAACCTCATGGAGTTCTCTTTAAACCATTTTCAAGCTCCCTAAATAGGGAAGGATTGTCAAACGATCTTGTCTTCTTCACGCACGTTAAAGTATTTGAAGAGTCGTCCGTCCGATGGTAGGTTATCTCTTTCTCAGTTCAGACAGGACTATTTATGAGAAAGGAACAATCCAGCCAATCATGAGTGGGAGAGTTCTCTAAGGTATTATTTTATACTTTTTCGAGCCTTAGAGACTAAGTCATACGAAAAAGGACCCCCATGGAGTTTTCTTTTGTATTCGTTGATCGGGTCTAGCCCAAAGTTTTATTCGATAAGACATGCCAAAATTTTATAATTCAACTTAAACATAAACCATGGATCCTTCTACAATATAACAATTGCAATTTATGGAACATCTTCTAGTCTTTATTGGTATCATAATACCTAATTATTTTTCCATAATGTAATTTATTCATCAGTAAAACATAATTACTCATCTTTTGGGAGGATGTCTTTGATCTCCAACATTTGGATAATTCAATAGTCTTCAACCCAAGGTAAAAATTTCTTTCATTCACAAGTTAACATCATCTATTTCACATAAATTTCACTTAGACACATAAGATTTCCTCACTCCTCCTCTCCTATTGAGGGGGGTTTACCTACTCAAGTCCCCCTTTTTTTTACGTTCAACAGTCTAATCACTTGGAAAATTTAAAACACATTTTTTTTAGTTATGACATGCTGATTAAAACCTTTCGCAACACTTTTGTTGATCATCAAACTCTCCCCAGAGTTCTTTTACAAATTCTCGTGTGGACTTATGGGCTATACTTGAGGTTGCTCTCCCTTTTGATTGTTAGTCAAAATTTTTCTCCTCAATGACATCGAACAACATCTTTTCTTCCATATGTCGAGCTTTTGCCTAGGTCTTGATATTGCTATCATAACTCTTTCATGATTCCTCTCAAGCCTCCTCGCTTGAGTCTGGGAATTCCTTTTCCACCCAGCCTCTCGCTTGAGTCTAAGAAAAGTAAGGTAGAGTTATATCATCAATTTTCTTGCCACTTCATTTTCCTAACACCAATGTGCTCACACAACAATCACTTTCCTAACACCATTGTTCTCCCACAACATATGTTTTCTTGTTTGTATGTAATGTTAATTACAACTTTTTATTATTTGTGACACACAGACTTATGTGATTTCACTGTCATTGCCCCGTTCCATGAATCAGCTTCACGGTTAGTTGAAATATAATCATCGTCTACTCATAAACAATAATTTCACCAATTTAATCATCAACAATTCTTAAGTTGTAATGATTTGTACTACTACCATCATTCATGATTCATACAATCTATAACCATCAAATAGCTCCTTACTCATGTTTGAGCAATTGAGCTCACAAGTGAATTTATAATCCATGTTGATCATGACAATAGTCATAATCATGGTAACACCCTGCAATGTCAGTTCATAATAACATAATCCAAAATTAATCCTTGGTTTATAAAAACCTCGAAATCCGACAATTATCAAAAAGAGAAAAATATCACTCATTCTTGAGGGTTTTAACTCCACTTTTTAATCCAGTGAACTTTGTAAGTATCACTCCATTTTGATTGCTAGTGTTCCCGGCATAATCCTACAATGTTAGTACATAACATTATATGAGGTTCATTCACTTATCATTTGCAAATACTAATAGTAAAACACCATTTCTCATCTGCCTTTGGATAGTTATGGGTGAGGGGTCATTCTAATTCTACGCAGAAAATCACAAGTGATATCTAGCTCTATATGCCTATTAGTGTCTTTGGAGGAAACCTTATACTCTTTGTTGGGACTCTTGTACTTTGAGTAACCCCCTTTTTAACAAAGCCATGCAAGTTGTGAATACACACATGTTAAAACTTTTTATAAAATGATAATGGATAATGTTCATTACGGGTAACTGTAGGTTTAATATACTATTTCTCTGAAATCAACCCACTCTTATCGCAAGAGTTCCAATGTTGGTGCAACACACTTTATCCAACATGTTTTCAAATAGCCAAAATGTTTTAACATGGTGGGATGTATCATGATTCATCATATTATATCTCGTTACTTATATACTAAAAATTCCTAAGGTGGAAATCACATAATCCCAACTCACCCTTTAACACAAGAACAAAATCATAAAAGAATATATCCTGACAATTTTACGTAATTTTCCCTATCACCTAACTACCGTATATTACACTTACGTTATCACACATTTCATGGAATACACTAATACCCTATGGGGTATTGTTTTTCTAGGTTTCCCACTCTCTACTTGAAGCAAATTAGGTTTGGCCTAAAGTGAGATTTTAATTTAGACTCTCTTTAATTTATAGTCGTCTTGGGAGATTTTTCTCATTGAATGATTAGTTATGTACCAAATCTTATGATAATCCTAACATTCTGACAACCTTCTTTATAAACGTAGGGTGTCTTTCAAAAAATTTCACGAGGAGTGATGATTTCTATGTTTCCGAATACTTTATGGTTTTGGGACTCTTTGCAATTATTTTACAACATCGACTACTCTTCATAAAGCATAGTAAACACCTAGCTTCCACTAGTTCCTATTTATATCTTTTACCATTTATTGCTAGCAACCCATGCATTTTCTTTCCTAAGTAACCCATGGCTCATTACCCATCTATTTGGTGTCCTATGTTTTAATTTTTTTTAGTAGGAGTCTAACAATACCATATATATATATATATATGTTGCGACACACAATTCTAAGAAAATGACTATACTTCTTCCTTAATGTATCAGGAATAAAATTTATAGTCCAACCTCCCATTTTGAATGCGTAAACATAAACATAAACCTTGCAACAAGATGAAAAGAATTACTCTCAAACTTTTGTTATACCTTTGCCATCATATTTCTTTATCCTCTTAGTTACCTTTTCCAATCTTTGGAGGTCCACTCAGATAAATTATTTCCCTCGTCTATCATTGTCATTCATCCACAAACAAAACCATTTTATTGGTTAGCTTTTTTACCATCTTTGTGCTTTCTAATTTCATGTTGAGCCCAAATAGGCCCGAGTGCTGTCACTTCAGCTCTGATACCATTTGTAACGTACCCATATTTCCTTAAAGTAAAATTCCAGAAAAATGGGGTAGATTTTTCTTTTCTTTTTAAATGTAAACAATTAATCATAAATGAGACATTCATCTATTTAATAAGATTTCAAACCATACAAGAGTTTGTTTATAACTATGGATTTGTTAAGAGGATTTCCTCTCTACATGCACATTAAACCTTAAAAATATTCATTAAAGGAAAACAAACGAGTACAATATTTCCATCTCATCAACCAAAACACATTAGACTCAAAGTTTACATGGAATTATGATTAAGTGCATCCCAAAGAAATCTTAAATTCCTACACAGGAAAGAGAATGTATACTTATTGTAGAAGATGCTTCCATATTTCTACTAATATGCACTTGAGTTAAATTCACAAGGAACTTTTAATTCCAATACCCCTTCTCATGATTCATGCATACTCAATCATTTTTCTAACATCATCACTTAAATCATATAAGATACTATTTAATGGAATATTGTAGAAAATAACACCAATATAATTCACAATATCAAAAGCAAAGATAAAATGCATAAGTTGCAAAAACATAAGGGAGACACCGATGTACGTGGTTCACCCCAAACTTGGGGTTACTTCCACCAAAATTAGTCACCTTCTTTATTAAAACAAAATTGACGCATGAGAGTATACATCAGACCTCATATATGATGTGTTATCCTTTTCACCTTCTCACAGTTTCTCATATACTCACAGAGAACCTTTACATTATCAATCTGAGACCCTATAATCCTAAAGGTATCTCTAGATAATATCTGATTAAGCATGCCCCCCATATTTTTAAATAATCGATGATAACATGGGAACACCACTTTTAATAAGCTTAAGGAATTTGAGATTTGTTATTGGATGGGAAATGAAATCAACACACTTAGTGGAAAATAATTCATTTTTTTCAAGTGCAAGATATGTGTAAGCCACTCCTTTCTCTTAATAAAGTATCTCTACACCAGCATTAATATAATATTTAACATAATATTTTATAAAGATATAACCCTTCCTAACAATAATAATTACTTGCACATAATTATATTATCATTAGCCCTTAAACATTACAAAATGGTTTCCAAGGAAAGAGTCCCCTCTCCTCTCTTACCACACTTAAATAATTTATTATTTAACTATACTCATTAATCATACCCATCGAGTAGGACAGATGTACCATAATATTCAACAGGTACTTCATGGATAGGTATTGTTTCCAAGTTCGAATCCTCCTCATTTCATAGTCGCTTTCTCTCACAATGACCAAGAGGAGAGTGGTATTCGCAGTTTGTATTTTAGGTCTACTGACTTAGTTCAAGCATTTTTTTTGAAAGAAAACCATGACACCGAATTGAATTCAACAATACCCAAATCCAACAGAACATAGACTAGAAGATTCAGAAGAGGTTGGAATATTCCGCCCAAAGTCCCCATCTGAAAGTTTTATTGAGCGCCAGCGAAGTAAGTTTTACTCACTATGATAGGGTGGTTATATACAGGGTTGAGTTCATAAAATTACTGGCACATGTAGATGGTGTCTTTGATGAAAAGGTAAAGGTAAACATGTTCATAAGTGGACTAAATGAATCAATACGACTGATTGATCACATCCTGGAGTCGTCTACCCTTGACGAAGCAGAATGAATGACATTGCATCTTGAGTGACGGTAAGAAAACCCTTTTTGAACTTTGAAGAAATACTCCAGGAGGCCTTAAATCCTTGCTCTCGGTGGAGGTAAAAATAGTATCTATCAAGGGATTTTAAAGAGAAACGTATTCTAGGTCTAATTAAGAAATCGACTGTCATTCGCTTACAAGCATATTTCAGATCAAGATTCAAAATCATTGACATAAATAATATCCTAGAATTCTAATAAAACGCAGTGAATGAAATCAATGTATTTTATTTTTAATTCCACGTTGGCAGAATCAAATATATCAATCTAGATTCAGACCTATCATTGCAGACTCATATCCATCAACGCAGACATCAAGTAATAGATTTTCAATTGAAAATCATGTGCATACACTATCAATTAACGTTGACTCAGATCTGTAATTTCAGATATGAAATAATAGATCAGTAAGTTAGAAACATATTCACATATTATCTATCAATGCATACCCAATTCTATCTATGCCCATAGAGGGAAAAATATTAGAGTTTAGAGGCATGATTTGTAGAGTTCTTGGTTGCAAACCTAACACTAACCTTTGGTACCAGGAGTTATAGACTCCCATTGCAAGCTATGGACTCAACCTTCCATAATACAAACAAATCGGTGAAAGAAATTCTAGAAACTAAAACACCAATGGATATTATTCCCAAAAGGAAGACACACACTACAACAAATCCTAGAATTAGCGTCCCATTTAGCGCCCATTTTTAGTGTATTTTTTTTTACATTGAGTGGTCAAACTAGACACTAAATGGGATGCGTCATGGACAAAACTTAAAGAATCTCAAAAAATGTTTTTTTTTGCTTCTTAGATAGCATCCTTTATGACATCCAAAATAGTGTCTATTTTTGTGCTTCCAGAATAGCGTCTAACTTTGCTTCCTAAACAACGTCGATGTTTGCTCCTTAAAAAACATCCTATTTTGCTTCCTAGCAAGTGTCCGCTTTTTCTTCTTAAATGACATCCCTGTTAGCGCCATATTTGCATCCTTAATAGCACCACGTTAGCATCCAAAGTAGCATCCAATATTGCATCCATTTTTTCTACCACTTTAGCATCCCATTTTGCACCGTGTTTTACTTCCAAATATGTGCCAATTTTTTCTTCCAAATTTGCACCAATTTTTTGCTTCCTTTTTTGCATCGTGTTTTGCTACCAAAATTACGCCAAATATTTCTTCTATTTTTGCACCATATTTTGCTTCCTATGTAGCACCATGTTTTGCATCCAAAGTAGTGTCTTATTTTGATACCATATCAACACCTTGTTTGGCTTCATCATTAGAGCCACATGTTGCATCCGTTTTAATGCCTAGTTTTGCATCTCTCATTTTTTGGTCACTAACTTAGTTGTTTTTAGTAATTTTATATACGGATTTTGGTCATTTTTTTTGGTCACTTATCTCTCATTGTTTGGTCACTTATCTCTTATTTTTTTGTTAATAATTTAGTTGTTTTTAACATATATTATAATATCATTAGGGCATGGAGGAATCGAACCACCAACCTCCTGCTTGTAAGGCAGGCACTCTTCCATTGAGCTAGCGCCCTTTAAGAATTTGGGAACCTAACTTATAGAGTCCTCTATAATGGTAAAAATGATCAATACACAACTTTGAGTACCTAATGGTCGACAAAGGATGATAGATTGTATAAGTTCACAATATATGATCAATCAAGTTATTAAATCCATAAACATTTTCTATGAATTCTGAACAAAACTCAAGAAATTGGCTTAATGGGATTGCAAAAATCATTATTCCCTAGCAACCGTAAGTGTAACACTATATGAGATCTATCAACAACAATTATCTTAGTGTGGATGCCAAGGATATAGTAGATAAGCATGATCTTCCTATAGCCATGTATAAGTAGACCAATAAGGAGAATCAAAAGAGGATGATCCACCAACAACATTGTATATAAGCATATTCATGGGGCCATAGAGTATAGGATGAGGCTGTCTTTTTATCTTTTTCTTTGTAAAACTAGGCATGATTTGAAACAATGGGAGAAGGAATAGAATCGGTTATACTTAACAAACTACAATCATGACAGGGCATAGGACTCTACTCTATATTCATTGTGCAGATGTTGGAATGGGTATAACTACCTAAGGACTATGAACAATATCCATTTAAATATGAATGAAAAACCTTCCATGTCAGAGGAATACTCGATGGCATTGATCTCACTATTTCTAACATAAAGAAACAAAGAAGCCATAAATGGAAGCTTCAGGGGGATATACATAACATTAGAATGAAAAATCAGCACCTTAAATAAGTTCCATCTAGATTTTGCATTGTAAATAAGAAAGCATTCATAATATAGACAAAATTGATTGTGATCATAAAATAGGTCATATTTCACTTACTTATATCACAATGTGATTAATCTGTTGGTCCGGTTTCCATTTTGGTCACTTCAGAAAGATCTTGTCATGAAAAATCCATAATCTTGTGCATACTATGTTCACCACCACAGTGGGCAGTCTTTTGCAAAATTTCCATATTCAATGGGAAGTCTTTTGCAAAATACCCATATTCATGGCAACCCATGATTCATTAAACCATTCAATCATTCAATAGCTGAAAAAACCATTCATTAACTAATTCATTAAAACATTAATTTAGTCAATGGCAGAAAGAAAAAAAAATCAGTAAAGCATTCATTCCTGAAACAGAGGAAAAAACCATTAATTTTTTTTTATAAATAAGAATTACTCAAAATTTGTTTAGTCACTTTCTTTTTACTTTTCTTCTATTTAAATATTTAGTTAGAGTCACATCTTTGGGAATCTGATCATCGATATCCCTACTAGTCTGCTCGCAAGGTTGAACTTTAGGCGAGGGGTGATGAATTTCTACAATAATGTCAAAATATTTCATTAATATATTTATATTTTAATAAATATGAGTGATTCATTTAAAAAACATTATGAATGTGTGTTTTTACCTGCCATGTGCACATCAACATGTTCAACATTATCTTGTACTGGCCCAACCTGTTCCTTGTTATGATCTGTAGCTACATGCTCTGCAGTTGAATTATGTAGAATTAGAATTAATGTTCATCATCTGCAATGGTCTATAAAAAACAGTAGCACATTAATAAATTCATTACCAGGATGAGAAGCATGATCTTCGTTTGCTTGGTCATGTACTACATCCTCGACATGGATGGGATCATTACTTTCCTGCACAAATAGGAATAAATAATTTATGTTAGTTTATTTATAAGGAAAAAATTGCATCAGCATTAACAAATTAGCATTAAACTGTGATAGTTTTCACATACTTGGGCACCAGATGGATCAGTAGAAGATCATGTAGTATTCCCAGACAAGCTTCTCTGGTGTTCAACAATGGCGTCAAAGCCCTGTTCAAATCCAAGCTTCATGTAATCCACACTGTGCATGTGGAAATTGAACCCAGGTGTTAGAACAATTACACTCACAACAATTGCCAATTACACATGCAAATTACTCACAAAAGGAGACTGAATATGGAGCAGAACACTAATCTATATTAAATAAGTGTACAATATCCAACCCTGTGAAGTCATAGGCTGCCACAATAAATAATTACATGAGAGATTTGAATGCATGAAGATGCCATTCGAATTTAGTCAAAAGCAGGCTTACTAAATCTAAGCAAATCCCCCATAGGTGCATAAAGAACATTCCAAATCTTTCTAGGAGCTCACAAATTGGAAAAATCAATTAGGCAAGCTAATAGGTGGTGGAAGGAAAACTCATACATGATTTTCATAGGAGAAAAGAGTGGAGGATGTTGAGGACAAAAAACAAGTTAACTTCACCTAGTCAAACT
>LPNX010044274.1:138078-148642 GCA_001517045.1 Pseudotsuga menziesii
AAGAAAAAGTAGACATGTGCTAGGGAGGCCAGGAATAAACCAGATTTGATTCCAAGAGGTTTCCCAAGCGCTCCATGACTCAAATTTAGCAAGTTTGACCACTATGGATGTGTGGAGGACAACTTGCATAAGGTGGAATATGGAAACTAGGCAAATAAGACAAAAATTGGATTAATTAATGTCTAAGGTAGCTAACTATGGGTTGATTATTCTAACACTCCCCCTTAAGCCTGAATTATGAGTAAAATATCAGAAAATTATAGGGCCTAGCAACAAGGCTTAGTCACCCTTTACATACTGCATGTCCATTTAACAAAGGAAAGAGGCAAAAACCCAGTGGGAAAAATCCTCCCTTAAACATGGACTGTAAAACAAAATTTGGAAATCTTGTCATCACTCATGCTTCACAGCATGATCATCAATCCCCATCAATGATTTGAGATTGTTGAATGTCTTCTCACAAAAAAATTTGGTGAAGATATCTGCTACTTGTTCTGAAGATGAACAGAAGAGTAGGTGAATGGTGCCATCATGCACAAGCTGTCTGATGTAGTGCATATGGATCTCAATGTGTTTGGTTCTTTGCTTTTGAACTGGATCATTGCATATTTGAATGGTACTCTGATTATCACAGTAGATAGTAGTTGAGTATTCTGATTCGAAGCCACACTCTCCAAGTAACCCCTGCAACCATAAACATTGAGTTGTTGCATTTACAACTCCTTTGTACTCTGCTTCTGTAGATGAGAGTGCAATGGCACTCTGTTTCTTTCTTAACCAACTGATTGGCCCTTTTGCAAGCATGAACACATATCCTAATGTTGACTTTCGATCTTTGCTGTCACCTGCCCAATCACTGTCAGTAAACCCAATCAAATCAAGATCAGATTTAGCTTTATAGAAGATCCCATGTGTCCTTGTTCCCTAAACAAAGTTAAGGATCCTTTTGGCTGATTTCCAATGGATCTCATGAGGCTGATCCATGTATCTTGAAGACACACTTACTGCATAAGAAATATCAGGTCTAGTATGTGTAAGATACAACAAACATCCAAGCAATTTCCTATACAGTGTATTGTTTGCCATAGGAAAGGAGTCTTGCTTGGCTTGCAATCCTTCATTTTGAATTTGTTCATCAAATCCAAGGCATACTTGGACTGATGTAATTTGATTCCTTCTTTGGTTTGAGCAATCTCGAGCCCCAAGAATTGGCTCAATAAGCCCAAATATGTCATTGAGAAAGCATGGTTCATTGCATCCTTTAAGGAGGCAATCTCATCCTTTGAGCTTCCTGTAATGAGAAGGTCATCAACATATAAAACAATGATCATTAATGAACCATGAATCAGCTTCAAATAGACATTTGGATCTGATTTGCATCGAACAAAATTCAGTGATAGCAGAAAGCTATCAATCTTGGCATACCAAGCCCTAGGGGCTTGCTTAAGCCCATACAATGACTTCTTTATCCTGCACACAAGAGATGGGTTAGTAGCAAATCCTTGAGGCTGCTACATGTATATCTCTTCAGTGAGATCTCCATTCAGGAAAGCACACTTCACATCCATCTGATGTACTTCCCATTGCTTTGAAGCTGCAATGGCTAAGGCTAGCATGATGGAGTCCATCTTTGCCACTGGTGAAAAGGTCTCATTGTAGTCTGTGCCATGAACTTGTGAGTAGCCCTTGGCTACCAATCTGGCCTTGTACTTCAGAGGTGAACCATCAGCAGCAAATTTGGTTTTGTACACCCACTTACACTAAACTAGCTTCCTCCCTGGGGGAAGATCAACCAACTCCCAAGTGTTTCTCTTCTGGAGTGAGTTGAACTCTTCCTTCATGGATGATTGCCATATTGGATAATTTTCTGCATATTCATATGTCTGTGGATCTGATTCAATGATCAGATATCATTTCTCTGCAAACATAGGATATTTCATGCACAGAGCACTCTCAAACTGAGATCTAGTCCTCCTAGGATCATTAGGATTTCCAGCTATTTCTCCAGCTGCATGAATGGTCTTGGCTGCCCATTTTGGTCTTGTAGGACTGTTAGGATCTGCAATCAAATCATCATTATAAGACATATCAGAATCAGCATGTTCAACTATCTCTTCACTTACATTCAGAGGTTCTAGTGGTGAAGAGGATTCTCCAACTTCCACTGCTGCTAGGGGCTCTTCTTGAAACTGAACACACCTTTCAATGAAGGCTTTGTTTGTGCTCAAATTGATCAACTTGTACCCTTTTGAATCTTTAGAGTACCCAACAAATAGACACTCTTAGCTTTGGGGCTGCAAATCCTTCCTCTTTTATGTTGGAATTCTAGCCCAAGCCCTTGAGCCAAAATTCCTAAAATGGGTCACATCTAGCTTGTACCCACTCCATGCTTCGAAAGGAGTCATACCTTCAAGTTGTTTATGAGGAACCCTATTTTGGATATAGGCTGCACAGTTTATAGCTTCAGCCCAGTACTTTGGTGGCAAAGTCTTAGCCTCCATCATGCATGTTTCCATCTCTTTCAGTGATCTATTCTTCCTCTCAGCAACACCATTCTGTTATGGTGTGTAAGGAATAGAATGCTGCATCTAAATACCTGCATCTATACAATAATGAATAAAATCAAACTTGACATACTCACCACCATTGTCAGATCTAAGGACCTGGAGTTTCCTCCCAAACTGGTTTTCAACCAAAGACTTAAAGACTTTGAAGAGGCCAAAAACTTCAGACTTGTGTTTCAAGAAGTAAACCCAACAATACCTGGAAAAGTCATCTATGAATGTCAATGCATATTTGGCCTAACTCATTGACATATGAGGAAATGGGCCAAAAACATCACTGTGGATCAACTCAAGAGGTGCAGAGGTTCTCTCATGACTAGCTCTCTCAAATTTATGCTCTGGGTGTTTTCCTAGGAAGCAACCTTGACAGACTCCTTTGGAAAACTTAATCTTTGGCAACCCTATGACCATTTCTTTTTCACTAAGATCAGAAAGATGCTTGTAATTTAGGTGGCCAAATATTTCATGCCAAAGCTTGCTTGCCTCATTAACATGAATCAGAAGAGCAGAGGGTTTTGAGTAGGGTAGGAAGTGTGAGAACATGTATACCTTCGAAGTGTGATTTGCAACTCCTTTTGCAATGACTTTACCACTTGAGATCTCTGTGATCTCAACTTCATCAAGGGAGAATATGACCTTCTTTGGAGACCCTGTGTGGGTCATCTAATACACTGATAAGAGGTTAGAGGCAAGACCTGGAACATACAACACATTGCTGAACTTACCATGGTCAAGATCAATCCTCCCTTTGCCCAAACTTTCAGTGAGAGAGTCATCTCCCAATACTATTGGTGGACCTTTTGACCTGTCAAGTGAGGTGAATGCCTCCTTGGTCGAAACAATATGTCTTGAATCTCCAGAATCAATGATGAAACTAGGTGAGCTTGATGTGCCAGCAACCAATGCATGAACTCTCTCTCTGTCTTCTAAATTTGATCCTCCTTCCCTCTTCTTTGAGTTGTCTGGAAGGGAGATGCCATTCTTCTCCAGGAGTTGGGTCAGCATGTATAGTTGCTTCTTCATGCAGGAGCTCTCAAAATGGTTTCCCTTACTACAATATGCGCACTTGCTCATTTCTCCTTTGTTCTTCTTCTTTTGGGGGTTCTTCTTGGAACCTTGAGGCTCCTCTGGAGACTTCTTCTTGTCTCTCTTTTGCTCAGGTGGCTTTTTAGCTTTCTTCTTGCTTTTTGAATCCACCCTCGAATCTCCAGCAACCAGAGCTTGGTCTTTAGATGGTTTGATGGTGCCCATCATCACCAATTTATCTTGTTCTTGTGTGAGAGATTCCATGAAATCTGCAAGGCTAGGCATTTTTCAGGCTTGAGCGGTCAACTTTGTGGCATAGAAGGTCGAAACAAACACTAAATAGTCAGGGCCAAGCTTTGAGAGTATGACCAAGACCAGCTGATCATCCTTCTTTTCGATCCCACATTGTTTTAGCTGCAAAACAAGTGCTTTGAACTTGGAAAAATAGAGTTGCAGGGATTTAAAGCTATTGGGACTCAGGGAGATCACTTCATTTTCAATTTGATGTCCCCTCATCTCATCTATATTTACAAAAATATCAACAAGCTTCTCCCATACTTCATTCGGTGATGTCAATCCATCAAGATGGAAAAGGAGGTCTTTGGATATACTCAGACATAGGAGACCATAGGCCTCATCCCTCCTGTTGTGCCATTTAATCTTCTCTGTAGCTGCATTGGGCTCTGCTTCTGTTGCCATAGTCACTCTGTAGAGGCATTTCGCTCTCAACAGTATCTCCATCTTTGCTTCCCATTCAAATAAGTTAAATGGAGTTAAGATGATCTTCTGAGATTGATCCATAGCTCAGAAATTGTCCCTTCAGTCGACAGAATGCTCCCAGTCAATGATGTCGAACCTGCAAAACAAATTGGAAGGAGAGAAATTGATCTACAAAGGCTCTAATACCATGTGGAAATTGAACCCAGGTGTTAGAACAATTACACTCACAACAATTGCCAATTACACATGCAAATTACTCACAAAAGGAGACTGAATATGGAGCAGAACACTAATCTGTATTGAATAAGTGTACAATACCCAACCCTGTGAAGTCATAGGCTGCCATAATAAATAGTTACATGAGATATTTGAATGCATGAATATTCCATTCAAATTTAGTCAAAAGCAGGCTTACTAAATCTAAGCAAATCCCCCATAGGTGCATAAAGCACATTCCAAATATGTCTAGGAGTTCATGAATTGGAAAAACCAATTAGGCAAGATAATAGGTGGTGGAAGGACAAATCATACATGCTTTTCATAGGAGAAAAGAGTGGAGGATGTTGAGGACAAAAAACAAGTTAACTTCACCTAGTCAAACTTTCCCAATTGCCTTAAAACTCAGAAAAAGCAGGCAATAAAGCAGAAAAAGCAGACATGCGCTAGGGAGGCTAAGAATAAAGCAGATTTGATTCCAAGAGGTTTCCCAAGTGCTCCATGACTCAAATTTAGCAATTTTGACCACTATGGATGTGTGGAGGACAATTTGCATAAGGTGGAATATGGAAACTAGGCAAATAAGACAAAAATTGGATTAATTAATGTCTAAGGTAGCCAACTATGGGTTGATTATTCTAACAGGGAAATTATTTGAACCGGTCGGCCTTCATATTTGCATGATGCCATTTTAAAGCCTTTTGTCAGAACAAAACAAAAATAATAATCTGTATGATATTTGGATGCGGATTTGGGTTTTGCGATACTTACATATCGGGCCGCCAAGTTGGAGTAACCACCAGGCCCAATCTTGTGTTGGCCAATTTTTCAATTCTTGTCTTTGTGGCCTTAGATGTGTCTGAGATCCTAATTAATTTTTTAAATACATTAGTCGATGTACCAAAATTGATATAAAAACTAGTAATAATAAGGCTTACCACTACATTTTGGAATGTATTGCATACCTCCCTATTCCACCTGGTGGTATCTTTCCTAATTTTCTCAGACCCTTCTCTTTTCCATCTTCCACCAGGGCTTTCCACTCCATAGATGGAATCATTGGAGGGCACTCATACCTAGGGTTCTTTTCTAGGTGAACCCTATATTGGTCTCGGACAATCTTCAGATGTTTTCCAACCTTCTGTAGTACCTTCGATGTATCGAATGTATCTTTTCTGAACAGACTAACCAAGTGATTAGTCAAATCATCCTTTAAAGATTTTGGTTGCTTGTTCCACATTGTGTGGATGGTGGTCCCAAATATCTCCAAGGCCAAATCATTCATATGTTTATAAAAGTATATCATTTCCTGCAAAACATTATTGCCATCATTAGTCAACATTAGAAAATATTATCGATATATTAGACACAAATTATAAAAACTAAATTGAACAATCTATAATGACCTGGAATCCTCTCTATCTTTATTGGAACCAATTCTTCATTCACCAAAAATGTACACTTTATTGAACCAATGCTAGTCACACAAGAAGATCCAGGAAATGCTTCCACATATCTATCTAGCCCTGCATCCACCCCTTCTTCTGCAGCATCTGTTGTGGGTGGGGAAACATCGAATGCACCCTCCATTGCCCTCAGCGGTGTCGTAGAGCGTGTTGCCAATTGTTCAGTGGACAATATGGGAGCAGTATGTGGTGTACGTGGAGTGGTTTGGTCACTGGGACCAACATTGCCTTGACCAACATTGATAATCTCCATAACGCGCTGTAAATTCAAACCACTGTATTATAAGTTCAACAGCATATAAAATCAAATATTATAAAGTTTTTATAAATGAATTTACATTTTTATTCGATAACTTACGTCCACTTGTTTATGTTGCTATAACAACAATTGAATCCTTTGTTCGATCCCTTCTGTTAGTGGAACTGCCAATGTCAGATGAATCAGTTCCTCATTTTGTTTTTCCCTTATCCTGTGTAGCACCCTCAACAGGTCTGCAAACTCTCTATTTTCACTATCTCTCATCAACCGAGAGAGCTCATTCTGTAAAGAGTTTTGAGACATCGTTTGATAAACGGAATCCCCTGTCTGCAATTGAAATATATAAAAAATTGCTTAGTCTTTGAAAATATAATGTGCGCAAATAATTGTATTAGGGATTACATCTAGGATTACCTGATGCCTAGACAAGGGCGTGGTCTGATCAAGAGATGGGTATTTACCTCGATCAACCACCTGCAAAAAATGTAGAGAACATTATTACAATGAACGCAATATGTATAAGCTAACAAATATAGAAAAAAAATAAACACTATGCTACATGTTTTATATGTGTACATTTTTTAAGTATTTAGAATGTGGAATTACATTTAGGTTTACTGGTTGCCTCGATGCTCCAGTCATCTGATCAACAGCTGGGGACTTTCCCCGGTCAATCTGCAAAAAGGGTAGACAACATTACCATCATGAATGCAACCATAAAAACAAAAGAATACATAACAAAATAAACATAATGTGTCACGATATATATGTTTACGATTTTAAAGTATTTGAAATGGAGAATTACATTCATGTTTGGTTGTTGACCTGATGCTGTAGCCGGTTGATCAATAGCTGGTTGGCTTCCCTGATCAACACTCTGCATGGAAAATAGATAATATTATATAAATGAACCTAATATAATAATGAAAATACATAACAATGTATATGTATGTCCATCCTAAATTTAATATTGCATTGGTAATATCGATGTATACCTGCTTCCTTGACTCGAGTCAACAAACATCTACGGAGCTGGAGGTGCCCCTGAGAGAACCCTGCATCAAAAACATACTAAAAGTTACATAAGGAAACATGAAAAGTAGATAATTTCAATTATATGCTAACAAAAATTCCTATAGATGTTAAAATAATTAATAAAAGGGTGGTTAAATTGTTTGTTGTACCACAACCATACTAACATTGTTTGTATCTACACGATTCAAATTGTAATCAATAAGCAGTTCTTCGCCAGTAGCTATTGATTTAATTGCACATACAAAGACACGGTTTCCTTCACGTGACTCGAATATGCAATTGGGTTTCTTTAATGTAGACCTTGGTTGTGTACTGTTTATAAACCCCGCAATATTACCGGTTGTTTTTGTCCTTTCGTCCATGTACATCGTTGCTCCTTTATTTTGAGCTTTTTCTTTCAGTTGTATATAATTCACTGACAACCCATATCTATGCATACTTTGTGTATATTGGACCAGGAAAATCCAATCACTGTAGTTGTAACAGGTTCCAACATACTCCATCAATTATGTACATCTACTATATCCAACCTTTATGCCGTCCATGCAAAACAACCCCAATCCATGCAATGAGGACGGTGCAATTATAGATATCCTCTCATTCACACAAAAATCAGTGTTTACTTTAGGAAGATCACTAGGCACCCATTTTTTCACTAGGTGTTGGTACCTTAATGGCACGTTGATGTCTCCTACTGTCTCATCATCATAGGAACATGACCCCCCTCCTTGGAGAAAAAAATTCATGTGTTTGTCGAATTTTCTTCTGATCTTCTGACATCTAGTTGATCTAGCCCGTGTAGACCTACTGGATGTCTCACTTTCCTCTAGACTTCCCAAACTCCCTTCGCTAGAGGAAGACAGGTCTGACAAATACCTGTTTGGTTCTACCTACACCGTGGCCAAAAAAAAATTTCGCATAAGCATAGCAAAATACCAACAAAAAAACATGGAAAGACTTATAAGAAAAAAAACTTGGAAAGACTTGTAAGCCAAAAACTTGTTAAAGAAAAAGCTTGTCAAGAATGAGTTTGGTTAATAGGTGTGGGCATTTGGTAGCCCTAAAAATTCTAATGTATGCCCCTCTTTTAGTTACATACAAGTCTCCATTCTAACTTATTTCTTGCATTGCCTTTTGCTAACATGAATTGGGTAGGCTTCATAAGCTTCATATGTATGCTTGTGGCCATTGTACTTTAGCCTTTCAACATTGTCAAGCTTGAGATGATATGTTATGCATATGCATCACATATAACACTACAATTTATGCCAATATATGTCTATACAAAACCTGGAGGTTCTCCTTTAATGGACTATCTCCTTCAAAGAACATATCTCCTTTAAGTGGTTTTTAGTTTTCCCATGAATGATTTTGTGATGTTGTAGATGATTATCCATTTTACCTAATATGTTTTATGATCTTTTCCATGTTTTCTAGGGTGCACATACATGTTGTTTATGGCTTATTTTGCTTGAAAGTTGAACTGCCTAAAAGTGCACAGATCTCATCTAGGACCCTTTAAGAGTCATAATAACAACTATTGTTATAGGATTTAATTCTCCAAATGAAACACCAAAACCATACTTATCGGTTAATATTTGTGTAGGGATGTTTTTCTGATCTCTCCCATAATTTATGATACTAATGGGATTGTGACTATCAAGTCAATGCCTTATTTGCATAGTGGCATTCCTACAACAGTACACTGGAAATTGGAAAAAAATCTAATGTATGCCCTAAGAATTCTTATGTATGCACCTCTTTTAGTTGCATACAGTTCTCCATTCTCACTTATTGCTTGCATTTCCTTTTCCTAACATTGCCTTTTCCTTTTACTATCCTACCCCCTTTTCAACAATAATAGTTGCACATTTAATCAAGTGTTTTTCTACCGAGGTGGCCGAGTCAACCAAGTTGACCCCCAACCTAGCTGACTCGGCCTTTGAAACGATTGGAGTGACAAGTTTGGTACCGAACCAAGAAAATCAGGGTATGACTAAATGGATCGGTAACAAAATGGTCAATTCATCCCAATCCATACTAAATTGACCAAGTGAATGTGGGAATGCACAGGTCACACACATGACACTTCAATTCAAAAACAAATTTAACCTAGAAATATAAACATCGAGACTCTAAACCTACTTCATTGTCGAGTCAATTAGCTTTGTAGGATCCCTATACATCATAACACTATTTGGAGTAAAACACAACTTGCTTTGTAGGCCCTAGATGCCACCCATGTGCACAATAGTCAATCTATAAAGTAGCTTCCAAATACAAAAACGTTCTTCACAAAATAGGGCATGAACCATGTGAACAACCTTCCAAGTGGACCATCTCAATGAGTAACCTCCAAACATGTAATATCTCTCATGAAATGGTGTATAAAATAGTGTAAGCATGCTTCAAATGATCACTTTCTCCTTTGGTAGGGCTAAATACTGCCCTTAAGCATGTGTCTCCAAGGGTGAATGTTCCTCAAATAATGAGAGAAGGCCTTCCTCTAACAATAAACCAGTACACCAAGGTGAATTGGCCCTATTTAGGGCTTCCAAAACAAACTTGGTATTTTCAATGTCACACTAGGAGCAATGTTGGGAAGTCCTATGGACATAAACAACTCTAGAATCAAGTATGAGCATCAAAGGGACAAATCTGAGCACTTTGGGAGCATTCTGAAGGTCACAACAAATAGTAAAGCATCTCAAATCAGCTATAATTAGGCCAACTTTCAGATCTGGGCACATTGCAGCAATAAAAGATGATGATCAATGGAAATAGGAGGCAGTCTTTGCAATTCTGGCTGTGAAAATGAGAAATCTGTGGATCAAAGCAACCCTAAAATCTCATTCATATGCCTTATAGCAGCATCCACGTGAATTCTGGGGACAAACAAACCTTTTTGGCAAAAAAAAGGGTATGAAGCAACCCTATTTCACCATATTGGGCACCCTTGTGCACTTATCCATCACCGAACAGGCGTACCTCTAAATCTGGGCCAAATTGGAGGTTTAAAAGGCAGTTCTAGCCATGAATAGCCCTATGAAAAGTGACGAGCAACAGAAAAACAGGATTTGAGAAAGCCATTGAATATGTTAATGCTTGGATTACCAAGCATGAGGGAAAGCCATTGAATATGATAATGCTTGGACTATAATAGAACACCTTGGTTGGACACTAATGTTAGAATAATCAACCCATAGTATTTACCCACTTAGACATTATTTCATTTATTTTGTCTTATTTGCCTAGTCCATGAGTCCCACCATGTGCAA
>LPNX010044274.1:154022-213676 GCA_001517045.1 Pseudotsuga menziesii
ATGGAAAAAAGGCAAGGAAACGTCAAATATCACTCACACCAAGTTATAATTCTAAATCTAACCAACCATCTACACCACAAAGGTCATCTAAAGACATTATATCTCTACTCATCCGATTTACTACAAAGTGTTGTAGCTTGCTTAGTGATCCTTAGAAGTTAGGATGCTAAATTTCAACCTTAGGATGCCAATCTCCACTATTTTTGGACCCATAAGAGTGATGGAATATCAATTGATATTAGTGATCAAATAACTTTTTTTTCCAAGGGAAAATATCAGTTCCTTGTTATTTCATTGAAATAAAAGGTAACTTAGTTACAACTTCAGCTATTGCTAAGCACATGGATTAGATACAACTATGTTCATCATCAGCAGACAGATGACAATTGATCAGCTTCATAGGAATACTGGACAAACCTTCAAAGGTAACACCTATAATCTAGGAATATTGTAATGCCTCGGTTTTGACCCCGTTTGCATTAAAACGTACATGATGTAGATATTGTAATAAATCATGGTGTGGAGCTAAAGGCAAAATCCTCCACCACCGATTTGGTTGTGTATGTTTCAACAGTAGGGATTGTTGTAGATGGTATATCATGCCATACGACACATTATAGTTTTGACATCATGTAAATATGCACATCAAATAAATAAACCCATAGCCATCTACGACGGTGCAACATTAAAAGAAAAGGGCATGATTTTCTAAGGTTAAGGGGGGGGTTTTCTAACCCATGGGGGCCATTGGGAATTTTCCATGTGTCACCTTATTTATTCTATTGTTAGTGGGGGCAGCTATGGGCTGGCAAGAAACCAATATGCTCATGCATGCGCTCTCTCCACGACGCGTTGGCTGATTGTTCTGTCCACTCTCCCCATCGCCGGCCGTTCATCTTCCTCACGCCGAGCTGAGTTAAAAGGATCCATGATCCATGGATTGGAGGTTTAGTTCTCCTTTCTTTCACCGGTTGATTCCTTTGCCTCACGCACCAATTGGGCTCTGGGTATGATCTTCCTCCGGCCTGTATAGAGAACAGATTTCCCCATTTTTTTTGGATGATTGTGGTCTGTTTAGGTTTTTTACCATTGTTTTGTTCTTCTTCACACAGTGAGTAATCCCGTTCACTCTCCTCATGATTTCCCCATCATTTTACTGAATCCTCAAGCACATGCTAGAAATGGGATGGTTTCCCTCACGCAGGAGTTGGGGACTGTGATCTCACATGGCGAGCTGGAAGGTGGCCTAAGAGGCATGATTCTGCTATGTGTATGCTTTCCCTGTCAATGTTGGGAATCCATCTTCTCCCCATCTGCGGTGTGTAAGTTCATGCTTGTTCCCCTTAGCGATGGTGGTCTGCGTTTATGCTTTTCCTTTGTCCAAGTTTGAGAATTGGACTTCTCTCTTGTTTTGGGACTGTGTAATGTTGCCACCATTTTCATTGTGAGTTTGGGGTTGTTGTCTTTCCCTGGTTTTGGGTTCCTTCTTGGTTACTGAGGATGCAAACGTCCTTTGGGGATTTTTGCTAAGTTGTTTTGTCCATGCTAAGTCCAACAACAACTCTAAAGCGTGGTTTGACCTAAACTGTGTTTCACCCTTTTGTTTGGGGTTGTCACCCTATTGTCTTTGCCTTCTTCACAGAGCTGTGAACTGTTTTTTTTCTGTGGCATGAAGTGGTTGGTCTTTGGACTGTTGAGAGCAAGATTAGAGGCTGGGTATGCTTGATAAAACTAGTATTTGGAGCCACTCAGACAAAGTTAGACTGTTGGATTTCTTCTCCACAACCCTTGAAGAGTATTGGAAAGGGAAGTCAAGGCTTGAGGGACTGTGAAGTAGAGAAAGGACTGATTCCTGGTGTCGGGTGTGTGGATGTCTTAAAAGTCAGGTTAACTTTGGTGTAGGCGTCCTTAACTCTCCATTGAGGCCACCAGCTTAGCATTTAGCCTTTCCTAGCTCCTTGACGGCCTGATAAACCCTACTGTGTGGGCTTGGATGATTTGTGTACCTTGGCTATGTGTAAGCCTACTTTGACCCTATTCCTTGAGGAATCATGCCCAACTCGGGGGTGGTAGTGTTGTTGAGAGATTGATGAGCACGCTGGCCTATGGTTGGGTGGACCATTGCAGCGATGTAGCTGGTTGTGGGACGAATCATGTTTAAGATAAGTATTCTTGACTATTTAGTCTCTACATTCATATTACTGATTAATGAATATAATGAACATGTGGCATGCTTGATTGAATGTCTGTTTGCTTCCGCTATGTATATGAAGGATTATGCATCTTGGTATGTTTTATGTTTTAAGAATTTTATTCCAGCATTTTATGTATGTTCAAGTTCATGGGGCTAGTTTCTCATAGGTTTATGTTTTGGTGTTTAGTAGCGTCCTCTTCATCGGTCAGAGGGTCAGGGATGTTATAGTATGGTATCAGAGCTCAAGGTTACATCATGGGCCTGAATGGGCCATGACAGGTAAGCTAGCAGAGGCAAGTTTCCTTTTGCCCAGCAGAAATCAAAAGGAATCTGTGCATGACAAGAGAATTTTGTAGAAATTGAAAAATTTTCTCTAAGTATTGGAACCGTTGGCCCATCGGAGGAGTAATTACGAAGGTCCTCCGACACACCGGGCAGACTAGTCTAACGGTCGTCCGATACAAAAGGCCCCGGCAATGGAAAAATTTAGTAGAACAACCCGCTGATGTTACGACGATAGAGGAAGAAAATTGTAAGAATTTTCCTAAGTGTCCGCCAGCCATCGGAAAAACTTAGTGGAAGCGGGAGCCACGGTTTCGGTGAAGGTCCGCCAAAGATCACCAAAGCATTAGAGAGAATTAAAGGATGAGTCAGCCGATGCAATGACAAAAAAAGTTCAAAAATTTGTCTAAGTGTTAAAAACCATCAGCAATCGAAGCCACTAAGATAAAGGGATCACCGATGACACGTCAACAGAGGTTAGCTAATGATGCGTACGTCATTACGGCTACTTAATGGACTATCCACCCGACGGATAGTTGCTCCGATAGCTGACACGGTGGAAGACAGAGGAGAAAAAGTTTCCAAAATTTTTCTAAGGCATGAGATCAGTGCCGATCGGAGAAGAATAGTGGTTTACATCGGTGATGAATAGTTGAAGGAAGAGTTGACGCAAGAAGAAAAATTTTCGAAGGCACGGGATCGTCGGCCATCAGAAAATGTTGGTGATATGGGTCACTGATGAGCGTCATCGGAATAATTTAGTTGTTCAGATTCCACAGTTGCGGCTATCAGTTGAACTATCATTCTGACAACTAGAATTTTTTATCATTGATCAGAAAAGGTTTTTAGTGTTGATGAACCATTGTTGCGGACGTCTAGGGGATTAAGTGTCCAATTCCACGGCAGGATGTCGCTTCGACCGCTGACAAAGCTGTGATCCACGGAACTCTTAAAAGTATCAATTGGCCGCTATTGCGGAAGTATAGACAGTTAGCCACCTGATGATTAGTGGTTTCGACCGCCGATGTATTGTTAGAGAGTTAGCGGATGGAGCGGCTGATGCACCAGCAGACGAGGAAAAAGGAATTTCCAAAAAATTGTCTAAGTACCGGAAAGATCGGCAAAAGCTAGACAATCGCAGCACTAATACGTTGACGGAAAATAGATGATGAAAGTGCCGATGCGACAGAGGAATAAAGGAAGTTTTCCACCGAAAATTCTTAAGTGCCGACGCGGCGGAGTAATGAATGAAGTTTTCCACCGAAAATTCTTAAGTATGGGATTCGTCGACGAAATTTTAATTGATCTGATCGGCGAACTTTAGAGGATGGAAACGTCGATGCGCCAGCTGACGTCGAAAGAAATTAGATGATCATGGATCTGTCGTTGCAGCTACCATGAGGACTAGCAATCCGATGGCTAGAAATTTCAACTGTCGATCGCAGACACATAGCGCTTAGGGGTTTTTGAGCACCGTTGGAAGTCATAGGAGTCAGACGTTTGAGCGCCCGTCATTGCAGAAGCTTAGAGGACTAGTTGTCCAACATGTAAAGGATCCGATCATCGATGGTGGCTTTTGCAGTGCTGATAAAGGACTCGGAAGCTTAGATGGATGGGGATCCGAAACAGCGAAAAACAATAGTTTTTTGACCGTCGAGGGATAGCCTTTGGCATTGCCAATAAAGTCTAGAAGCGTAGATGAACAGACTTCTGATACCGCGGAAAGGGTTAGTTGTATGGCCACCGATGAGCAGCGGAGTAAATTAGTAGTTCTGACCACAGAAATGTCGTAATGTTAGTTGAGATGAGACTCGATTCTATTCAAGAAATTTTTGGTTTTTCAAAGTGGAATTTCTCTCAGCAAATTCCAATTGTTTTTCAGTGGATTTTCAGTAAACTTCCAGTGGGTTACAAGGCTGAGAAGGAAGAGAATTCTAGGTGGTTGAAGTTTGCATTCCAGACCAAAATTCAGTGGTATGTTTTGCCATCATTTTTGAAATGGTGTGGTTTTCACACCCAAGGTCAGAATGAAGCATGTGGATAGGCGTTGGAAAGCTTATCCAGTGGGGAACAAGGGAGAGTCACCAGAATTGAGTGTGGAGCAGCAAAGTGCTAGTAATTTCTTGAAGGAGAAATGTGTTGCTGTCAATATGGACAAATTCAGGAATTTCATACCTAGAGGTAGCAAGACCATGAAGTCAAACCAGCTGTTGTGTGGAAAAGGAGTTCCATGCAGGGATGAGGGACTTGAAAAGGAAATTTTCATTAAGCCCTATCTTGCTAATTATAATTACATTTATAAGTTTCATACATGAAATGTATGAATATATGCCTTGCATGCATAGGATATTACATGTTGGTAAGATTAGTAAGAATTATACATGTATAATGAACCACTAATGGTAGTTATTGCATTGATGTTGGCATTAGTGGAAAAACCAATGACAACATGGACATGGATGAATATGTTGTTGATGCTGAGGAATGTGACTAGCAACCCTATGGAGAAAGGGATAAGGCAACAAGTCCAGAATCAAAAGTTGGCGAGCAAATTCTGTAAACTCCTACAAAGGACCAACCAAACTGGTAATGTCAAGGGTCTAAGTAGGACCCATGAAGGTAAGAGTTTAATTATGAAAACTGCATGGAGTGGTAAAAGCAAGAGGTCTCATACCATGTGGGTATTTGAATTTTATACTGCATTCATATAGAAATGTGTCATGCATGTATTATGTGTTGTTATGAGCCTTAGTAGCCAAAGAAAGTAAGTACTGATGGTCTTGATTATAGCAATGCATCCTGTATGAAGTAGTCATGGTATGACTGAATGCATCGTATTCCAGAATCAATGCAAGTTAGCCTTGAGTGGATATGCATTAAAAGGTTTCATAAATCCTGTGGTTATGCATTGAACAGATGCATATGAAAAGTATGAGTAGATGTTGTGATGCAATGCATGAATGCATAGAGATAGTGTATGTGTAATTATGAATAACTAATGGCTGAAATGATGAATTGATGACAATTCTGGAACCATTTCAAGGGCTGATGTGAACGCAGGATAGTAAGTGCATGAAGAGGTTAGTCATGATCAATTGGTTTCTGGAAATGCTCTATGGAAGGGCAAGGTGGTATAATGATACGCTTGTGAAGTAAGGAGTATCTAAACAATTCATTTAAAATTGCAAACATCCAAAGGATGTCAATAGCAACAACACATAAAAGACTCAAGTGCTAAGGGCTAGAAAAGCTGGAAAGTGCCCTGATCAGTACATTCACCATCAGTGAATTCAATAAACTGAAAATGGCCTGAGGCCAAGGTTAATGCTTCTTTGGATAAGCTATCAGCCTTAGTATTGTGTTCTCTGAATATGTGAACTTCTTTTAGCTGGATGAAGTAAGGTTAACATGATAGAGCTAAAGATGTTCCCTGATAGTGATCAAGTAACTAGCAAGTATTGGATGCATACACTAGCAAATATGTGGTATAAAACTCAATACATCCCAAAACTAAGACTGTCATTGAGAGAAGGTACACATACCAATAATAATAATGTTGATAGTATGTCGAGATAGGTGAGGCATGCAAGCAATGCATGTAGCGAAAGATGTAGGTACAATAATCAAAATAGTTTATTTAGTCAAACTTATTACCTTTCTTTTTTGCGTTGACTTAGCCACTTTCAATTCACTAACTCTAAAATAGTTAATAAGTGTTGGCTAATAATGGGGACGAGTCATGGTATTATGTTTCATGGGGTTGCAACATCGCAAACTTGTGAGGCATAATACCACGAGTCGACACCGTTCCTTGGCTGAACACTTGTTATCTTTTGTGAGATATAGTTCATGTGGACAAAGTTCTTAAACTCTGTCCTCATGGACAGTTGCTTTCTAATATAAGGTTTCTATAATAAAACACCTTAAAGAAGAAATCCATAACATTTTCCAGAATTCTGGAAAACCCCTGTTGTTGCTACAATTTGGAAAATACTCGGTTAGGTTCGAGTTTATTTCTAACCTAGGGCTTTTATAATAATCTTCTCTAAACCTCCCTTAAGCATCACATTTGGGTAGAGTCATCTTAATAGCTTATTTGGGAACCGGTTGTTGAGATAACTCACATAAAAACAATCAAACCAATTTGAATGCGAACCAAAATGTGATGGGTTCGTCCACTAATTGTAACGCTCAGACTGGCCAGACTTCAGAATCCATATCAGCCAATATGGATCAAATGTGGGTTAGTTGAAACTATCAAATTGGGTCTGTCATTAGCTGATCAATGTAAATGCATGCACAGCAAAGAAAACCCATGTTTGAAAGCTGATAAGGATGGATTGAAGTTGGTGAAGAAGCAGGCAGTATAGACAGAGACCCTTTGGGTTGTTAGTTATTAAAGAACCCATTCTCATATTATATTACCTCATCCAAAGAATCTGAATTAGATGGTCCATATTGTTTATATTCTGATGAGGAATATTTTGTAGGCAAACCCTTGTTTGATGATGAGATGGAAAATGCATGCATTTATCCATTTCATGAAGAGTTGGATGTTATATTTGAAATCAATAATCATAGTTTTGGGGGCCCCATATATGATTCATCTAGTGAAGCATCTAATGAGGAACCTAAATATTTGGAACCTATAGAGCAACCAAGCATCCACTCTATAGGATCTCCAGGAACCAACATCATTATATCTATACTCATTCGATTTCCTACAAAGTGTTGTAGCTTGCTTAGTGCTCCTATGTGTTTGTCATTTAGGTTCAACTTAATAGTGAAATCAACAAGTCAAGGAAAATATTTCTAGTACATCTCCTTGGTCTATTATAGTCCAAGCATTAGCATATTCAATGGCTTTCCCTCATGTTGGCAATCCATGTGTTTCCCCTATCCAGTGGACAACCCCCCTATTGTATATGCTATCCATTTGATTTGATGCATAGCTCAAATACATATAGACATGGATGATCTAAATGACACGAAGAAAAATCCAATCATCCATAAACCGAGTTAGATCAATTTTGGAAACCGTGTGGTTAATCGAGTTCATTCCATCATTGATAAACCCTTTATAATCATATAGGGGTGGGGAATTCATCTCATTCAAGTCAGATTTCTAATTTTTGTAACAAAATCTTGGCACGTAATAAAGAGTGGGAACTATTTCTGAAGGTAAACCACTGCTCTATTTAGGTCGAGTATTCACATAGAACTACTCCCTACTCCCTTGCAGCTACGGTGAGCCAAGAGATAATGTTGCCCTTAGCTCTCATCTATCCTAATGTAATGTGGAAATCTAGGGCATCTAGAAATTTAGTTTGGAATACACAGCAAACATCACAGAGACGTTATGAGACTTTGCTGTTGATCTATGGCTTGGAGCCAGATGTTCGCTTTTTTTTTTGGACAGTATTGATTTCTATGTTTGTGAACTGTTGGATATGACAGTTGGATGATATTTCTGTTACTATTCTGCTGACTATATGGGTTTTTTTAGCTTGTCGTTCTCATGGAACGAACTTGGTACCATGAAATTGTTCTCTAATTCTATTTTTGTGGATAGATGGGGTGATTTATCATCTGATGAATGGGTTTGGGCATTGTTTATATACTTTTGTTTGTACGAGATCTGAACTGTGGTTACAAATATGCATTGCATATCTACAAAATGTAATTTTGTCTCTCTATGGATGAAATAAAATTATTCTTTTTTTCTTTGGAAGAAAAAAAAAGCAAACATCACAGCACTATATGAGCCATACCTTTTGATCAAATTTCCCAAGAAGAAGCAGGATTATGAGCATGTTGTTTACTTACTTACGAGCATATTGATCGATCCATGTTCTAAGACAACAATCATTAACTAACTCTTCTAAGGCCAGAAGTCCAGGATCTGGTTCCGCATGTTAAGGAACGAAATGACCAATAGGAGTGCTGATGATAAACCCCAACCCTGGTTATTGGGAAACAGGTTTATGAGATTGAGGTGCCAGAGCAGCTTGCCAAAGTTATCGGTTGATGGTATCAAATTATATAGCATAGGGTCCCCTCCCCCTTAAGGAAAGTCAATATTGGACCACTACTTTTTGAGATCGACAGAAAGGAGCAAACATCACAGCACGCACAAAAAACCCTTGTCACAGCATGCCCAAAAACCCTTTTCACAGCATGCCCAAAAAAAGGAGTTCATGATGCTTACCCGTAGAGCCATGAGCTCCAAATCGAAACTGTGAACTCCAAAACGTGAACCATGTGCTCCAAATTTGAACCGTGAGCTCCAATTCTCAACGGTGAGCTCCAATTCTGAACCCTGAGCTCCACCAGAGCTACTCCCAAATTCACAAAAACCTCCAAATTGCATAGAACTATCCAAAACGAGTCGCGACAATGTCCAAATAGACTATTCATTTTTTATTATATATTATTATATATTATATGTATTTTATTTTTATTATATATTATTTTATATTATATGTATTTTATTTTTATTATATGTTATTTTATATTATATAAATTTGCCATAATAGTATTTTTTTCATTAGGTATAGTATTTTTAACTTAGCTATATGTATTTTTTAGTATATGTATTTTTAACTTAGGAATAGTATTTTTTATTATAATATGATGATGATGATGGCAATCTCACCTAATCCCTACAACGAAACCCCTGAAGATGAAGATGATGATGGTGATCTCACCTAATCCTTACAATATCACCTAATCATTATCGCTATGTTGATCATCATCATCTTCATCACCATGATCATTATCATCATCATCATCGTCGTCATCGTCATTGACATCATTGCCGTCGTCATCTTCAACATCGTGGTCTTCATTGTTATGACCCTCATCATCATCGTCGTCGTCGCCGTCGTCGTCGTCTTCATCATCATGATGATGGTAATGGTGATGATGACGGCGATGATGATGATGATTATGATGATGATGGCAATGATCACCATCACCACCATCATCATTGTCGTCACCATCATCTTCAACATCGTTATCTTCATTATTAGGACCCTCATCATCATCATCATCATCATCAACCTCATCATCATCATCGTCGTCATCTTCATCATCGTCGTCATGACCCTCATCGTCATCACCACCATCATCGTCATCCTCGTGATGATGATGGTGATGGTGATGATGATGATGATGATGGCAATTTTGATGATCACCATCATCTTCATCAACGTCATCATCATCATAACTAAAACTTAGTTTACTTCAAATATTAATTTTCCAAAAAAAATGCATAATACTGGCAAACCTAATTTCAATCAAAAAGTGATGAGAAGGAAATTGTTTGATATAGCCAATAAAATGAAAGGAATTTTTTGTATCCTTGAAATACTTCTTATATCTAATAGATTCATCGACTTCTAGAACTATGGGTCCCAAATATATGTTCAATAGAGAGATGCAAACCTAAGAGGAAGAAAAACATCCTAACTTGAATAAAGAACCTTCACATTAATGAGGGAAGAACCATCTACATAACGACACATCCCTATCTTGGATAAATGAAAATATAGCTTTGAAGGATGATTGAAAAGTTGAGCATGTGAGCATGTGAGCATGGTGATGATGATGTTGACGATGATGATGATGATGTTGATGATGATGATTATGATGTTGATGTTGATGTCAATGATGACAATGATGATGATGTTGATGATGATGATGATGATGATATTGATGATGTTGTTGATAATGATGATGATGTTGATGACGACGATGACAATGATGATGATGATGATCCTGATGATGATGATTATGATTGTGATGGTGATGATGATGATGATCTTGATGATGATGATGATGATTATCATCATCATGAGGATGACGATGATAATGATGATGATGATGATGAAGATGATAATGATGATGATGATGATGATGTTGATGATGATGATGATGATTATGATGTTGATGTCGATGATGACAATGATGATGATGATGATTATCATCATCATGAGGATGACGATGATAATGATGATGATGATGATGAAGATGATGATGATGTTGTTGATGATGATGGTGATGGTTATGATGTTGATGAAGATGATGACAATGATGATGTCAATGATGACAATGATGATGATGATGATGTTGATGATGATGCTGATGATTATGATGCTGATGAAGACGATGATTATGATTATGACGATGATCATGATTATGATGATGATGATGATCTTAATGATGATGATGATGATTATCATCATCATGAGGATGATGATGATGATGATGATGATGATGATGATGATGAAGATGATGATGATGTTGATCATGACAACAATGATGATGATGACGATGATGATGAAGATGATGATGATGCTGATGCTGATGGTGATGATGATGATGATGATAAAGATGATCATGAGGATAACGACGATGATCATGAAGATGATGATGACGGTGATGATGATGTTGATGATGAGTATCATCATCATGAGGAAGATGGTGATGATGATGACGATGATGATGAAGATGATGTGCATGTTGATGATGATCATGAAGACAAAGATGATGATGATGATGATTGCCTTATGATGATGACGATGAAGATGATGATGTGTGATGATGACAATGAGGACAATGAAGATGATGATGTGTGATGATGACAACAATGATGATGAAGACCATGATGATGATGATGATGACGATGAAGATGATGATGATGAATATGTTGATGATGATGATGATGATGATTATGATGTTGATGTCGACGATGAAAATGATGAAGAAGATGTGCATGGTGATGATGATCATGAAGACAACGATGATGAAGATGACGATGATGACAATTGCCTTATGATGATGATGTGTGATGATGACAACGACGACGATGAAGACGATGATGTGTGATGATGAGGACGATGATGATGAAGACCATGATGATGATGATGATGATGATGACGATGAAGATGATGATGATGAAGATGTTGATGATGCTGATGATGATGATTATGATGTTGATGTCTACAATGAAAATGATGAAGATGATGTGCATGTTGATCATGATCATGAAGACAAAGATGATGATGATTTCCTTATGATGACGACGATGAAGATGATGATGTGTGATGATGACGACGACGATGAAGATGATGATGTGTGATGATGACGACGATGATGATGAAGACCATGATGATGATGATGATGATGACGATGAAGACAATGATGATGAAGATTTTGATGATGATGATGATGATTATGATGTTGATGTCGACGATGAAAATGATGAAGATGATGTGCATGGTGATGATGATCATGAAGACAATGATGATGAAGATGACGATGATGACAATTGCCTTATGATGATGATGATGAAGATGATGATGTGTGATGATGACGACGATGACAATGAATATGATGATGTGTGATGATGATGACAACGACGATTGAGATGATGATGTGTGATGATGACGACGATGATGATGAAGACCATGATGATGATGATGATGACGATGAAGATGATGATGATAAAGATGTTGATGATGATGATGATGATGATTATGATGTTGATGTTGACGATGAAAATGATGAATAAGATGCGCATGGTGATGATGATCATGAAGACAACGATGATGAAGATGATGATGATGACAATTGCCTTATGATGATGACGATGAAGATGATGATGTGTGATGATGACGACAAGGAAAATGAAGATGATGATGTGTGATGATGATGACAATGATGATGAAGACCATGATGATGATGATGATGACGATGAAGACATTGATGGTGAATATGTTGATGATGATGATGATGATGATTATGATGTTGATGTCGACGATGAAAATGATGAGGAAGATGCACATGGTGATGATGATCATGAAGATGACGATGATGACGATTGCCTTATGATGATGACGATGAAGATGATGATGTGTGATGATGACAACGACGATGATGAATATGATGATGTGTGATGACGACGACGATGATGATGATGATGACAATGATGATGATGATGATGATGATGATGATGGTGATGATGATGATGATGACGATGATGATGAAGACCGTGATGATGATGATGATGATGATGAAGACGATGATGATGAAGATGTTGATGATGATGATTATGATTATGATGTTGATGTCGACAATGAAAATGATGAAGAAGATGTGCATGGTGATGATGATCATGAAGACAACAATGATGAAGATGACGATGATGACGATTGCCTTATGATGATGACGATGAAGATGATGATGTGTGATGATGACGACAATGATGATGAAGATGATGATGTGTGATGATGAGACGATGATGATGAAGATGATGATGTGTGATGATGACGACGATGATGATGAAGACCATGATGATGATGATGATGATGATGAAGACGATGATGATGAAGATGTTGATGATGATGATGATGATGATGATTATGATGTTGATGTCGACGATGAAAATGATGATGATGATGATGATGATGATGACGATGATGATGATGATAATGACGATGATGAAGATGATGGTGATGGTGATGATGTTAGTAACTCTCTTTTTTTAAATAAGATAAAATAATAGTTCTAATTAAATATTTACCTTTCAATATATTTCATCGTCTTCTTCATCCATGTTAGCATCTTCTTCATCCATGTCATCATCTGTATCATCAAATACATAGTCAACATTGTAATGGTTGGCCATATTATCATCGTCGTCATCATCAGTTACGCTCATCGTGTCATTGTCAGAATAATCTTCATCGGTATTGTCTGCTACATCATCTGATTCAACTATTTCTTGGACATCTTCTATTGGATCATCATCGTCAGCTAACTCAATTTGATCATGCTCTTCGTCATCATATTCTTCTTCCAGAGAACCCACTTCATTACCATCATCTAGGTTATACTTTACCGGCCTTCCCCTTGGATCGTGTCTCACAACAAATGACTAGCCCGCTTTACCTGGAACCTCTAAGTAAAATATTTGTTCACATTGGCTTGGAAGAACATAGGGCTCTTTTACTAGCTCAAACAACCTTGTGTTTACCATGGTAAATCCATTATCATGTTCAATAATAGTTCTATTGGGATCACGTTGATTCAATCGTAACTTGTACCATTTGACAACAAATAGAACTACCTTAAAGGATTTAAAGTCACATTGTATAATATCTTCCAAATACCCATAGTATCAATTTTCTGAGACTTCTGGATATCTGTCAGTTCTAGATGAAACATTGGTAACCTCAAAGATAGTAGAAACCCCAGAATCTGATGTTTTCTTTATTTCATCCAATTTTTTGATCCAATATCTACCTCCATTGTAGACCATAGCCTTATCGTGTTTTACCTACAATAAGCAATACATGAAAAGATTACACAACCATTCAGTCCTTATGCAACAACACATGGAAAATAAGAACATGTATGTCAAAAATTAATTTGCAAAATAAGAGATTTAGAGGGATATTGGATTAATTATATGCTTGTCATTTTATCTTTTACACCATATGCCAAATCGATTTCCCTTTCTGTTAGATTTTTATCTCCATTGTGTGGTGATGCTTTTACCAATGAAGCCACACCTTCCCATGATATTCCATGACCCAATTGTGCACATCATTCAATCCATACCTTCATCCAGTCAAGATTGTTTGCGATGTATAAATGAATTGCATCCCATTCTCGACCAACTTTTTAATGACAATAACCATTAAAATGAAAGAAAGGTGTAAATCTCCTGAACAAAGATGTATATGCTCTTAATTGAATCAATTATGACTAGAAAATACAATTAGAATATGAAAGATATAATAAAAATTCACTAGCTAATAATTACCTTTCAGCTTCCTCAATCTACCTTTCCCCTTCAATTGCTCCCCTTCAAATTTGTTATTGGAGTCTGGATCACAAATGCGATGTAAATTGAGCTTTAATGCTAAAATAGGAATATATTCACTAACATACAACATGTTTTGGTATACCGTATATCCTTCCATCATAGAACCCTCCGCATGTGCTCGTTGTCTCACAAAACCCTTCATAAATTTTAAGTGCCTCTCAACCATCCACATGGACCTTGAGTGCACAAGTCCACACAACTCAATCTCCTCAACTTGGTGTATGAGGTAGTGTTCCTGTGCATTGAAAAATTTTGAAGGTAGATGATTCTACATTTCACACATGAGATGAGGAATTTCTCTCCTCCAATACTTTATATCTTCTTTATGCATTTCTTTAGATGTCAACCATCTACAAGTGATGAAAACCAATAACGATATTTAACAAAAATAAACATTAAATTACAATATATGCTGAAATAGTGCGCAAAAAAAACAAATATAACTTATTATACAGAGAATTAAAGAAACACTAAGCACATGCAAGTAATCGCTAGTTACCTCATGTATTTACCAAGATTATATATAACTTGTTTGACATTGTTGTCGAAGTTGTCTGGGAGAGAGAGAGGTAGAACATAGTGTATCAATATACAAACCACGCCATTTATTAAACAAAGATTATACAAACAAGAAAAATTATATGGACATAACAATAATAATTACCTTGATGAAGACATGCTAATCATGTGTTTTGACCCCCCTCAAAATCACCTTTGTTAGTTATGATATTCTTCAAGTTTTCACAAAATCCAGTAGGAAATTTAATTTTCTGCATTACTTCTTTGACAACATTGCTTTGTTGCTTCGTAAACATCCATGGAATTGAGTTTATATTAACTTGTTCTTCGTTGGTATGAAATTGGATGGCGTCTTTCATTGCATGGTTTCTTTCTTGAATGTCTTTGCACACTTTCACAACTTTATCTTTCTCCCTCCTTAGCTCTAGTAGTCACCATAAGGTTTCACTAACATTCTTTCCAATATGCATTGTATCAAACAAATGAACAATTTGTAGGTGCTCATAGTAGGGCAACCTGCTGAATTGAAAAGGATAACTTTTCATTCCTCATGGAAGACCATTAATTCCTTCATGACCACGATCGACATCTTGAATATTAGTTTATAATTAATAAATTACATCATAAATCAAATATGGCCACTACAGCAAACAACTCATAATAAAAATTAAAATACATAACAATTCATATACGATGATCCATACGTACCATGATGACAATTTCTATTGTATTGCATCTTCTAAAGGTGAGGTGTCATTCTCCGTGGTTTTAATGCAGTCTCCTGCTTCCCATTGAAAATATTTCTTTCAGTTGTTCTATACCTGTGATTCTTATAGAGTAAATGCCTATACTCATCAAACACCTCCTTTCTTAAGATTTTTGAACGATGAGATTTTATCTTAGGACCACAAATTGGACATGCAAATTTACCCTTTGTCTAAAGACCTACAATATTTAGATATGGAATATCTATGTCAAATATATTCATATATAAAATATTCTAACTACTCGATATCATTAAGTGCAATTAAAGTGGTACTTAAAATTACAAACCACAAAATGAAGTTAACCCAAGGGCATCGTGTATTGTCCATACAACCATTGCATGGAATTGAAATTGCCTTTGTCATATTGGTCTAGATACGTCATACATATTTATGCCATTCCATAACTTCAGTAGCTCATCTATAAGAGGTTCAATGTATACATTCATATCTTTGACTTGGAACTTACCTAATTCAAAATTTGAAGTACATATAAAATATATCATTATGAGAACCATTAAGATATATAAACCATGCACAAGAGTAAAATAATGGATATATATATATGAAATTAAGATACATATTACGAAAAATGAGATGCCACAACTACATTATAAATAAAATATTTTTCGTCAAAAAAATCTGGAATAATCATCGACAACATTATGTGCTCCCTCTTTATTGACAACCATGGAGGAATGTTATTGTTGATAATAAAAAAATAGGCCACACCGTGTAAATGGATTTCATCTGTGCAAATGGATTAACACCATCTGCTGCCAAAGAAATCCTAAGATTACATGGTTCTTCTTTAAAGTGAGGCCACTTTTCCTCCATATCTCTAAAAGCAGTACCATCTGCAGGCATTCGGATAACATCATCTTGACTTCTATTCCTGGCATGGTAATCCATAAATTGCACTATGTTTTTGCACCTGAACAGTCGTTGCAAATGTGGAATGATGGGAATATAACGAACAACCTTATGAGGCACCTTTTTTGTTACTTTATCTGTACGATATCTACTTACATGACATTCCAGACATTCTGTTGCAAATTCATGTTCATTATAATATATAACATGGTCATCGGGGCATGCATGAATTGCTTCATAATGCATTCCAATCTCTTTCATGATGGAAGATAAATCTTGATATGTGCGAGGTAAAATATTTGATGGTGGTAACAAAAATTCAGCTATCAAGCTACAAAAAAATTAAAAAAATTGTTAATGTAATAAATAAATAATATTAACGAAACACGCTTCATCTGTACGATGATCAATAATGAGTTAACAATACAATTATTAGAGGAATACAAATAAGCTTTATCACGATCCTATATATGTGATGGATTATTTTAGATACCTTAGCATCCATGTGATTGCAATGTTTGAAAGACCATTCATAACCTTCAAGTTCATTATCAACAATATAGTAGAGAGAAGATTTGTTTTGGAGCCTTCATAAAGGGGTTCATATGCCTTATCAAGAAGAGGTAAATCGTGAACATCATCAAAGTCACCATCATTTTCATTATCAACATCATTGTCATCATCCATTATAACATTAAATGAATCATGGATCAATGTATTTGTACCATCATCTTCAATTACATCATCGACATGATCATCTTGTTCAATATTATCATTCACTTGTTCTCCATTAAACATACACGCTCCATGATCCTGATCCTGAACTTGTTCTGAAAGCACTTCCTCTGGATGATACGTTGTAGGGTGTCTTTCCTTTAATATAAATACATGGGAACATCAATATATATACATTAATATATGGAAAAAAATACATACAATTACCAAAAAAATGAATATAATAAACTTTATAATGCTAAACCTACAAATGGATGATATTCATTCCCCCCCTCAGCGTGTCCATGTTCCCTGCAATTTTTTGTGGCTGTTGAGATTAATATTCTTCTCCTCTTAAATCCCCTACATTGAGTATAATGACAATAACATTTGCCATCACCCCTTTGTTTCGCTGCATCCCATAGTCTAGCAAGCAATTGTCGGTTGTCTTCGTTTGGATCCAGAATATTTAATCTATTTGACATTTTGTCACAAACTTCGTTAATGACTATAACCGGTTGTCTTAAAAAATCAAGTTCCATGCATCAACATTTTGTCAAACGGAGAGAAGCCGAAGAATAAAAAATTCCCAGCAAAATGTCTATCGATGAAAAAAAAAAAATTTCTCATAACTGCCCATTGAAGACAAACAATTCCTGAAAACGTCCGTCAAGGAACAAATGATTTTTGCAAATCGTCTGTCGCTTCTACAACAAACATGTCGAAATGTTTAAAACAATTTATATTTATAATGGACATGCATTGGATATTCGACACCTTGAACATAGTTACCATTGAAAATATGGGACCATAAATTTAAAATCATGTAAACCTTACAATTTATTTTTTTTTTAAACCTACACAAAGCGTCAGTTATCCGACACATTGGAGTCAGATATCTAACACCCAACCATCAAAGATCCAGCACTGAAGGGTCAGATCACTGACTCCAGTGTGTTGGATATCCGACGACAGTGTGTCGAACATCCGACGTCCATGTGTCGGATATTCAACGGATATATAAATCTTTTTTTATCGGCATTCTTTTCAATGATTGTTTTCTGACACATCCGTACAAAATGTTGGATGACGTCGGATTGTGACGTCAGATTTCAGGTTCAAATCCTATTGTGATACCCTAAAATTCCCAAAGTACTACTTACATATGGACCATACCCAATGTCTTGGGTACAACATCCCCAATTAGATCATCTACCCCAGGGTCTAGTAAATTTATTTGTGTTACACTAGTTTTACAAGGGATTGAAATGCACATCTCACTATATCTATAAGTCCACAAAAAGAAACTCATTCCCATGTCTTATCATTGGAAAACATATAATGAAGTCCACAGATATATTTCCCATGGTCTTGTAGGCATTGGCAATGCACTATATAGTCCTTGATTTTCCTAACGCTAGGTTTAATGTTACAACATAATACACATCCTCTAATAAACCTAGCTATTTCTTCTTGCATTTTGGGCCAATACATACCTTTCCAAGATGGGCATTGTTTTCCCAACACCAAAATATCTAACAACTTTGGAGGTATGGATTTCCTTTATCCTTGTATTCTTCCTTCCTTAGCATGAACAAAAACTCTATCTTACTCCATCGATCTTGATCAACCAACACCCTACACACCATACTTCCCCTCTCTAAATATGACCGTCTCCATTGAGCATAATTATTATTGACCACCATAGTCATAATGAATATTTAACCTCAATAAGGCAACCCAACATGATGATGTTTGAGGCATATCTTGTCTCGACAACTTTCAACAACTCCAATTTGGAGTATTCTTGAAAAATAGCTCGAGATCGGTGGTGTTTGGTCGTGAATCTTATGATATCCCTAGCCTACCTCGTGAGCTCTAAATACATGGAATTTTAGCCTCCAACTTTGCTAAAATCACATATAAATTATGGACAATGCAAGGAGCCCAAAAAATGTGATTATATTTACCTCCAATAATCAAGCCCGTTAATTTGAAAATATGTGCATAATTTATAACATATTAAAAAGGTTACCTCTTTCTCTTAAGAAAAATTGTTTATACCTTTTCATAGTTGGGCTCCTTCAAACCTTAAGGGGATTCATTAATTTCCCTCACCAAACCCTGCCAATAGGTAGACTAAACCACATTAAAGGTATATAGCCCTTGCCACTCTCGTCTCAACTTCTTCTCTCCCTTGGACATTGAGTATTTCCATCAATATGCTTTCTTAAACTATAGATGGAACCTTTGATTACTCTTTTGAAATTTTTTATTTTTCCTCTCCCTTGCTTCAAGGACAACCCTTGAATCCTTTCCAATCACAAATCAAGTATTGCTTCCACTAGAACAACTCTTGCTCTTCTCTTTTAAATTTCAATCATCATTAGTCTCTTTCTCATATCTATCCATCACCACTAGGTGGGATGTATGTTTACATACTTCAACCCCTCGAGCATTTCATGCAAAATATGAACCCTAACTCTTACATAGGATCCCTTGGAAGTCTTATATATTTTGCATAGACCACACCTCCATTCACATGAACCCCCACCAAGTATATTTTTTAATTTGATTACATACTTGCAAAGAGGATAGTAGTCATCATGCTTTCTCTAGGATAGTATTCATCATGCTTGATCTAAGACATCTAGGGACATGAGAAATAACACCTTGCATAGCCATGAATGCTGCAAAATAAATAAAGAATGCCACTTAAGTGACATGAATAACACCACTTTTGAGAAGCAATGAATGTTGCAAACAGTAAATAAAGTAGCTTCCCAAAGATATTATTGCTTGCAACCTCTCTCTTGCTACTCACAAACATCCTCTTGCTGGAAATGCACCAAAGCTTACCCCCAATTCTTCAAAGCATAATTAAAATATCCGTTGTTGTTGTAGGAAACTCTATTGTGAAGAAAGTGTGACGAATAAGTGAAATAAAACATTTTCTTTATAGGAAAAGAGGGGAGTTGTTAAGGTTTCTAACTTTCTAGAATATCTCTTTTTTTTTTCAAATCCATGTAGAAATTAATTAAATAGAATTAGAGAGTAGTTAGATAAGGAAATTAGACATTATTGAAGAGCTTTTAATCCTTTTTAGGCTTCCTATGGGTTCCACGGTCCATGTGGGAACCTAGAACAGTAAAAAAAGCATAGAAAAGCAGGTTGGACAAGCCAAAACATGGATAGTACACATTTCCATGTCATGGTATGCCTTTCTGCACAACGTTATTCCCCAAAAACATTTTGTAGGAATATGGCATGTGTCTTGTACCATTTTGATGTTTTTTTAAGTTTTAAGGACTAGTAACGGAGGGGGGAGGGGAGTTGTTAAAGATAGTGCACCTATGACACATGTTATCAGGGAGGATGGTACCCTAGTCAGTTAAATAGGGTTTTTTATTAGCAAACCAGGAAGAGTAAGTCCTTAGAAGGTGCCCTAGGCCCCCCATCAATATCTTGGGGTTCTTGGTCTGGAACCAAGCAATTTAATGCCATGGAAAAGTCCCTAGCATGTGGCTAGTGCCCCTATATGTATCTAGGGTATTCTAGTATGGAACCAAACAGTTTATTGGTCATTAGGACCAAGAAAATCCTATAGGTTGAGACAAATACTTCTTGGTATGAGACCAAGAAGATTCTTGGTTTGGGACCAAGTGGTTCCTACAGGTACATACCTGGTCAATTAACCAGGTGGATGTTGGCTAGTTCACCAAGTATCATCTTCTCCTAAATGTTTATTGCTAGGTTTTTTCTCGGGGGACTGACCACCCCTTGAGGATCACTTCATCCAGTTTGGACCTTCCTTATACGGTGATGATAATCATTTATACGGTGATGATAATCATAAAACTGATAGTTATTGTATGGAACACATGTGGAAAATGTACCTTGAGAGAGAATTATTAAATTCCTTGGTCTCGTTTCCCCACCTTGGTCCTATGGGTAAAAGGGTTGTTTCCCCACCTTGATGGTACACCTTGGTCTTGTGGGTAGGGTTTGTCTTCCCATTTGTTGTGACCCCTCTTGTTGAATTGTGGTCTTATATTTTTATTATTGGTTTTAGCACCCATCTTGGTTTTGGTACCTTGACCCTTTTTCTATGATAACTTAACTTGATTGTTTTTTTTTTGTGTGACCACTTGACCATTGGTACCCTATCATAAGTCAACTTAACTTTATTGTTTTTATTGTTTTTTTAATTTTTTGTATGGCCACTTGACCGTTGGTACCTTACTAAGTCAACATAATATTATTTTTATGCTTGGTTAGTATACTAAAATCTAGGGTAGTTAAGTGACCCTTCTAGAAGGCACATCAAGATTATAAATTAAGTCCTAAACTTCATTCTTTAAGTGTGTATTGATAAGAGAAAAAAGAGATATGATCAATTGTCTATTGTAGGGTGTGTTGTTGCTCCATTGTCTTGGGGTCAAAGGTTTTTTATGTTGTTGTTTTATACCATTATCCTCTGTTGTTGCTGGTTTGGGGTTGTCTTCTTCTCTTTTTTCAGCCATATAAGGATGTCACCCTCCTGTATGGACTACCTACTATTGAACCATGACATTATTGTGGGATTCTTTGAGCTGGGTGTGACCTCATTGTGTATGTTAAGGGCTAGAGAGTACTTTTTGTTGCTATTAAAATAGAACCTTGTTGTTGTGTATTAGAGTGGGATGTGACCTTGTTAGATTCCCAGATTTGAGATGTGACCCTTGTTGGTTGCGCAAACTTGGTCTATTACCCTGTTTTCCATTAGAGTGGGTCATGACTCTTATATGATTGTTCATACCTAAGCCGTTATTTGTTTGGGATTCCCTAGGTCGGGCATGATCTCTTCAAGGGCTTCTAAGCTCAACTGTGACCTCTTGTTGACTGTTAGACTTGGGTTGTGAGATATTTGGGAGACTTAGGTTGGGTTGTGATATGTTTTTATGTCTCAGACTTGGGATGTGACCTATTGGGTGCCTCGGACTCAGTCTGTGACCTTGCTTGAGTGGGTTAATACCTTTAGTTGCTAACTGAGGTATGCTTGTGTGTGGGTTGTCATCATCTATGGTCTTCTACTATTTTATTTGGGTTTTCCATCCTTGTTGATTGGTTTACCTTGAATGCTAATGTACTTAAATAAACCCACGGTACTCTATTTTCTCTCTCTCAGGTTGTCCTGTGTTCCTTTGGTGATTTGTCTTCAATAGAAAAAAGTATGATCTTCAAAGAATATATGAGTATAAGGAGGGTCTAAACCCACTTTGTTTTCTTTTCGTTACTATTTATTAGTTTTTTTAATTAATTTTTTTTTATATTACTATTGTCATGTCCCCACCCCTCATCCCGGCGTTGGAGAGGACGTGACGAATACTGCTTCTGTCAAACGGGAAATCTAGCCCCATGAACATGATAATCAAAATTTCATTGAATTAAAAACATACATAGCTGCATTATACATGTAAATACAAAGCGGAATAAAAACACATTCATTCAATCATTCAACATGTTCATATTAATTCATAAAACAAATAGTTTGCAGAGATTAAGCACAAGAATACTTATCTTGAAAAGAATTTTTCCCTCAACTAGATATGTCGCTACAACTTTCCACACAACCATAGGCCAATGTGCTCATAAATCTCTCAGCATCAATGCCACTCCTGAGATGGGAATGATTCCACAAGGCACTAGGGAACAACATGCTCACACATAGCCAAAACCATAAGTTCACAGTCAAGCCAATACACTGTTGGGTTTCACAGACTGTTAAGGAAATAATCCAGTAACATGGAGGGGTCCTTTGACTTACTTAGCCAAGCCAAACCATCCATCAAACACATGTTTCCTTGGAATTACTTTGCCAAGACATCACAAGGATGCACCCAACAACAAAATACCATTGCTGGGTAAGGCCAAACGTCCTACGAACTCAAAAGCAGAAATGGAAAATTGGGGGAAAACACCTTGATTAAACAATACAATCCCTTCAAAATGTTCAATGGCTCAAATGAGGCAAAACAACCTCTACAAACCCTAAAATTGTATATATGAATTCAAGAAAATGTCAACAGAACCACGGGAGAAAAAATGACCTCCCCAAACCCACGGATCATGAATATCCTCGGGCCATTCACACAACAACAACAAAACGGATTTCCTAGCTTGGAGAAAGTGAGGAAAATGTCAAAAAAATTGAGGGAAGCTCCCAGCTTGATCACAAAGGAAAAAAGGCCACCTCAAACCCCAAAATCATGGCCCATTGCTTCCCATTCGCCCAGCAACATGAAAACAAAATTCTAAGCAAGGGAAAAAAAAACGACCCAAATCATGAGGGACACAAAAAAGGCCCCCAGCAATACTAAAACATGAACCTCTCCTGCATATGCACTCAACATCCCAAGAAAGACTTCCCCAACCATGGAGAACATGGCAAAACTACCAAAATCATGAAGGGGAGAGCTTCGCCCCCTTCCAACTGCGTGAGAGAGCCCCCGTGAGTGAGAATGGGTAAGGAAAATGAAAGACATGGGTGCCTAATGGCTTGGGAATTATTTCCCAAGAATTTACTTCCCCACAAGTCAAAAAACATTTCCCGAATACTAATGGCTTCTCCAATTCGAATTTGACCTCCATACCCTTCCCATCCCAAGGAAATAACTTCCGTTACCAACTTATGTGACTGGGCATAAAAGACAAAAAGGGTAGTTGACCATTTTATGGGTTTTCCCCCTTAGACATTTGGTTTTTCCCCATGTCCCAAGGGTTTTATTATTTCCCCCTCCCTATTCCTTGTGATATCATGCCCCCATCTCCTTAACATTGCAGCACATAGCTAGTTGTGTTATTTTTTATTAATTTTCATTTTACATGATGTCTCAAGCATATCGTTCCTGGCTAGCACATAAACCATTGGCATCGATTTTAATTGCCGATACATAAGACACTAAATCCATGGTGGGTCCTTTTCCTTGGGCTCCACGCCATGATCAAATAAAAATATTTACATCATATTCAATTCAATACCATGGGGTCAAAACCGGGGCGTTACATTCCCCTCCTCCTTCAACAGCATTGTCCTCGGTGCTTTACAAAAATTTAACAATTGCTACACTGGCATCGCCCTCAGTGCTTTGCAAAATTGAACCAAAAATGGGTGTGCCAATCGCATGGAATCCTCCAGCTCCCACATAGCCTCTTCAGAACCGTAGTGCTTCCTCCGCACCTTTATTTGTCCAATGACACGATCTAGAATTCTTCCAAGTCCTTGCTTGCATGCATCAGCACACACCACGGGATATTTTATGGGTCTTGGAGAATATGTCTCTTTAGCTTGGAACATTTCCAATGTCTTTGGTAACCAACAATATCTATACTCAAGCCCCAAACAATGAGTCAATTCCCATGTTAGTATTCACAAGATTTTCCAAAAATCATAGATGAATCACATGCACATGTATATTGACATAAAATCAACAAGAAGTTTCCCAATGAACCAAATACTTATCTTCATAAGTAGCTTCTTTTGGTTCCACAGGTATTCGACTTGGCTTTATGCAACCATGGCACTCACAATCCTGCCCCACCCCACACCTGAGTGTGCATTAAAGGGTAGCCAAATTTCTACAAGCCTCGAATCACCTAAAAATACCTCTCAACCGAGGTCTGACAGCTCTGTTCTTGAGCGCAACACCTCGTCGGGTGCTGCATTGACAGTTCTTCTCAAGAGCCTGCACCTCCTCTAGGTGCTTACCAAGCTTAGGTGCTTCCTTTCCGAATACCATAATGAATTTAATTCACACATCAGATTCATTCCTATAGGATGCAATCTATTACAATATTTTCAAAACCATGGTTGCATCATATTCGCATGCATATTTAAAGAAAATCAATAACAACAAAAGTTTGATAAGTAAACAAAATACTTATGTGTATAACATCTCTCAACTGAGATTTGGCCAACCCTACTTCAGAGCCTAATACCTCCTTGGGTGCTCAATGGAAGATCTATTTTACGGGCCTAGCACCTCTTCCAATGCTCACCAATTCTCAGGAACTTCCTTTGCAGGGATCACAATAGATTGATTCACAAGTCATATTCATTTCCGTAGGATTTATTTCTTAACAAGATTACTGAAATATTAGCTGAATCATTATGTACATGTGTAATTACTGAAAATCAACCAGGATTTCCCAAGTAATCTAATACTTATACGTATATCATATCTCAATCGAGATCTGTTCAGCCCCGCTTCATAGCCTAACACCTCCTTGGGTGCTCAATAATAGCTCTAGCTTAAGGGCCTAGAACCTCCTCCAAATGCTTACCAATGATCAGGTACTTCCTTTCCAGACATCATAATACCTAGGGGTTATTCTCTTCATGGAGCCCCCACTCTCGTGACACTCCCCTTACAGCATGAATGTGTGCAGAAAGAAGTCTAACCAGATGTCTTACACCATGGGCGTTCCCAATGATGCATATCGGTGCCTAGCTGGCAGGGGGGAGAATCTATGTACCCAAGTACATCCTTCCAAAGGAGCCATGTACTCCCTGTACATGTTTTCATCGCCTCACCTACCTTACATACATACATGCAGTTTACATCATATGTCATTGTAAAATTTCAATCATAGGTTTTCAAACCTATTAGAAAGAAATCCCTCCGAGAATCTATGTACACCCCGTACATCCTTTCGAGGATCCATGCACACCCAGTACATATTTTCATCATTTCACCTGCATTACATACAAGCATGGAGTTCATATGAGATGTCATCATAAAAAAAAAAAATCAATTATAGGTTTCCAAACCTATTCCAAACACAACCCTCCAAGAAGCCATGTACACCCAGTACATCCTCCCGAGGATCCATGTACACTCAGTACATATTTTCTTCATCTCATTTGCATTACATACAAGCATGCAATTCATATGAGATGTCATTATAAAAATTCCAGTCATATATTTTCAAACCTATTTCCAACACATCCCTCCAAGAAGCTATGTACACCCAGTACATCCTTCTAAGGAGCACACCCAGTACATCCTTCTGAGGAGTTATGTATCCCAAACACATCCTTTCGAGAAGCTATGTACTCCAAGGGCATACTTTCACCATCTCATCTGTGTTACATATAAGTATGTAGTTTACATGAGATGTCATCATAAAATTTTAATCATATATTTTCAAATCTATTTCATGCATACATGATTTTTCAAATATCAAATGATCAATAACATTGATAGTCAAAATAAAAATCGAAATTCACAATTATGATTCCTAGAAAATCATATTTTTGCAACCATGAGGTTGTCCTCATACTATTTATCTTTTTTCAAGTGGGAGCACTCATCCCCTACTTACACATGCTTCCCAAAACCTAGACATCCACATACAACATTTCATCCTGACACAATTTTAAATCAGCCAAACAATCATAGTTAGAAACAGGAAACTTCAGACATCAAGCAATGCAAAAAAAAGCATATCCATTATTAGCATGATTAAAAACCATCACATGAGATCACAATCTCCCATAATCACAGAAAAACTCGCAATCTGAAGTTTCAAAATCTGTTTTTAGTCATGAGATGCTTCTCATGGCTCATGGCAGCTTCTTGCCCTAGGTTTCATTGGGCACCATCATACTGCTCTGCTCAGGTCATTCTACCTGCAGTATTCAGGAAATCCTCATATGTATTCCCATAAACACAAGGGCCATTTCCTCATGGAACTTCAATTCACATGCAGGATTCCTCAGCCTATACATAGGATCCACTTTACCTGCAGAATATTCTTTAGTGAGCCTCCTACAATACCCTGCAAGTCCCACAAAATATCTTATATCTGTTAACTTTCTTGGAACAGGTCAACTCATCATGGCCTCAATATTTTTACGGTCTACAAATATTCCTTTATCTGAGATAATGTGACCTGATTGATGAATTCTATATTCATAGAAGTCATAGTTGCTCAACCCTGCATAAAAATTATGCTTCCTGAGCAATTTCAAATTCAACCTCAAATGTTCCACATGTCCTTCCTCATTCTTAGAATAAATAAGAATGCCATCAAGGAGAACAAGAACAAACCTATCCAGAAACTTAGCGAAAACATTATTCACGAGGCACATAGATGTAGCTGGTGCATTTGTGAAACCAAATGATACCACTACAACATCATAAGATCCATACCTTGCTATGATGGTTTTCTTATGAACATATTCATCCTTGACTCTTACCTGATGGTCACCAGACCCCAAGTCAAGCTTGGAAAATACCTTTGATCCTCTCACTTGATCAAAGAGATCATCGATCCTAGGAAAATGATACTTTTTATTCACAGTGACTTTTCTCATCTATCTATGATCAATACACAAGCAGAGTATATCATCTTTATCCTTTTCAAACCAAACTGGTGCTCCCCACGGGGACACACATGGCCTGATATAGTTCTTTTCCCACAACTCTTGCATCTGCATTTTCAGCTCTATCATTTATGGTGTACTCACCATGTAGGGTGTCTTGGACACTGGTGCTTTACTTGGCACAAGTTCAATTGTGAGATCAATGTCCCTCTTTGCAAGAAACCCCATAATTTCATTAGGAAAAATATTCCTGAATTCCGGAAACACTTGACAACCCTCCAACCTAAGAGCATCATTGCCTCCAAAACATGAGTTACACACACTCTGAAACCCTTTCCCATAGAACTTCTTCTGTTACATTGCTGAAATATCCCTACTGGAGATCACTTTTTGGAATTCCTTTCACAACCTTTACGTTGCCTTATTCATCAATATTTGCTATATGTGCTCCCAACCAATCCATTCCAATGAGGACATCATAGGGTCTAGGTGGCAGAACATTTAGATTTGCATGGGTGACTAATCCATTCATGACCAATGGACATTTCTTTACCACCTCACTGACTTCCTCCCGATTCCAGTGGCTAGTCGAACTAACCATGACCTTCTATGCTTTGACATCTTGAAAGTGCACATCTCACAACTACAGGGCTGATATAGTTGTGAGTGGATCCAGGCCAATCAAAGAGAAACAGTCTGCTCAACAATCTCACCCTCAACTTCCACCACAGTTGATTGATAATCTTCCTTTGCTGATTTAGGAGGTGATAAGGTTTGAAACCTTTCTTCATTGGGTCAAGCTTCACATTCTTCTTGTGAGAATTTTTGTACTCCCTTCCATCATAGTCTGATCACCTTCTTGAAACAATATATACCCTTCCTATGTCATGACATATCTCTTCCCCTGTCAATGATCCAAAGTGTCCATCCTATGCTTCACAACCTGCATAGATACACCATCTAAATGTGCTTCAATACCATCTTCATATGGTGTCCCTTCATCTATAACAAAATGATGTTCTGATTTCCTAATTTATTCTTCCAAGGTGACTCCCTCTCCATCAGAATACAATCTTGATTTTGCTTTATATCAATGTCCTTGTACATTTCTTTTTCTCCATTTATCTTCTTATCATCTTCAACTGTTTGTCATAGGGGGACTATAGGGATCAAGGGGACTTTCCCCCTTGTGGCTTCCCTACGCCACTGCAGGGAGGGTCGACGGCAGTGTCCTTAATTTTTTTTCGTAAATCATTGGATTTTGTGCAATATGGTGCACAAACCGATTGTCATTTTTCATCTTTTTGGCCCCTGTAATAAGCACTGAGAAACCTTTTGAATTCCTCTGTTTCGGCCAATTTAGTTATTCCACCCGATCAGTGAATTCACCCTTTTCCCTCTAGCATATTGGAAAAAATATCCAAGTTTTCCCGACACGTATCGACAACTTCACTTGATTCCTCCCAATCAAACCATCAGCTGCGTCGAAAAACTTTTCAACTTTCATCTGATCGCTCTTTGCACTGCGTCGAAAAAATTTCAAACTTCCTTTTGATCGGTCTTTCCGCCGCATCGAAAAACATTCAAGGTTACTTCCTACAGATATTTCCGCTGCATCAGAAAACTTCTAAGGTTTCTTCCAACAAATCCTTTCGTTGCATTGGAAAACTTCTAAGGTTTCTTCCAATCTGCTCAGCTGATGCATCGGAAAAAATTTCCAAATTCTGTCGATTGCATACTTAGAAAAAAAATTCTAATTTTTTTTTCCTTTCCTCCTCTCATCGATGAAAACTTCAACTCCTACCCGACACACATTGGATCAAATATCATTCTCCCACTGACACACGTTGGGTCAATTCTCCTTCTCCCTCCAACACACATCGACTCAATTCTTCCTTTTCTGTCGATATGCAGTGGTTTTCTTTTCCCCTTTCTGCCAACACGCAACGAATTTATTTTTCCCTTTCTTCCGACACTCAGTGGCTCTGCTTCGGCTAACTTGGCTGACATGTCGGCTCAACTTCTTCTTCTTCCCACCGACAAGCAGCAACAAAACACTTATAATTTTTTCCAATTTAGGCAGCTCCAACTGCTGTGTCAGGGAAATCCCAACAACACAACCGTCATTTCGGCAGAATCCCCCGTCTTGTGGCCGATTTCCACACTTAGAAGAATTTTCTAAAATTTTCCTTTTTCCTTCGTCGGCTCCCTCTTGACTTTCTCACTGATGCTATCAATGCATCATGGCTAACCTTCCCGACACGGGCGCGATGATCCCCATCGGTTCCCTTCATCCAACGCAGTTGACATATCGGATTTGCTTTTCTTTTCACGTCGATACAGTCGCTGCGGCATCGTCGTCTCTTCTCATCAAACCCATCCGACACTATCAGCTCATCTTCATATTTTGCAGCTGACACTGTCGCTACTGCTTCTTCCAACTCAGCAGACAAAGGAGGATACTCTCCAACACTTAGAAAAAATCTGAGTTTTTTTGCTGTTAGCTTCTTCCTGCTGAACACAGAGGCTGATTCTTCATGTCCCATTGAGGCCCAAATCTGCAACCATCACTCTAATACCACACTGTCACATCCCTACCCCTCATCCCGATGTCAGAGAGGAAGCAACGAACACTGCTGCTGTCAAACGGGAAATCTAGCCCCATGAACATGATAATCAAAATTTCATTGAATTAAAAACATACATAGATGCATTATACATGTAAATACCCATCGAAATAAAAACACATTCATTCAATCATTCAGCATGTTCATATTAATTCATAAAACAAATAGTTTGTAGAGATTAAGTACAAGAATACTTATCTTGAAAAGAAGTTGGCCCGCAACTAGCTACGTCGCTGCAACGTTCCACCCAACCATAAGCCAGTGTGCTCATCAATATCTCAGCATCATTTCCACCCCCAAGCTGGGCATGATTCCACAAGGAACTAGGAACAACATGCTCACACATAGCCAAAACCATACATTCACAGTCAAGTCAACACACCGTTGGGTTCAACAGACTGCTAAGGAAACAAGCCAATAACATGGAGGGGTCCTTGGACTTACTCAACCAAGCCAAAACATTCATCAAACACACAGTAATCCAATTAACAAATGGTTCCTTGGACTTACTTTTCCAGGCCATCACAAGGATTCACCCAACAACAAAATACCATTGTTGGGTAAGGCCAAACGTCCTGGGAACTCAAAAACAGAAATGGAAAATTTGGAGAAAAACACCCTAAGTGAACAATATGATCCCATCAAAATTTTCAATGGCTCAACTGAGGAAAAATGACCTCTACAAACCCTCAGATTGTAGATCTGAATTTAGGAAAACGTCTATGGCACCACAGGAGCAAAAGCGACCTCCCCAAACCCAAGGATCGTGAATCTCCTCTGGCCATTCACACAGCAACAACAAAATGGATTTCCCAGCTTGGAGAAAGTGAGAAAAATGCTGAAAATGTGAGGGAAGCTCCCAGCTTGCTCACAGATGAAAAACAACCACCTCAAACCCCAAAATCGTGGCCCATTCCTTCCTATTCGCCCAGAAACACAGAAACAAAATTCTGAGCATGGGAAAAAAACGAATAAAATGGACCAAATCATGAGGGAGACAAAAAATACCCCCAGCAACACTAAAACGTGAATCTCTCCTGCATATGCACTCAGCATCCCAAGAACGATTTCCCGAACCATGGAGAACATGGAAAAACTGCCAAAATCATGAAGGGGAGAGCTCTTCCCCCTCCCAGCTGCGTGGGAGAGCCCCTTTGAGTGAGAATGGGTAAGGAAAATGAAAGACATGGGTGCCTAATGGTTTGGGAATCACTTCCCAAGCATTTACTTTCCCCACAAGTCGAAAAAACATTTCCCAAAGACTGATGGCTTCTCCAATTCGATTTTGACCTCCATACCCTTCCCATCCCAAGGAAATAACTTCCTTTACCAACTTAGATGGCTGGGCATAAAAGAAAAAAATGGTAGTTGACCATTTTATATGTTTTCCTCCTTAGAACTTTGGCTTTTCCCCATGGCCCAAGGGTTTGATTATTTCCCCCTCCCTATTCCTTGTGAAATCATGCCCCCATCTCTTTAACGTTCTGGAGCATAGATGGTTGTGGTATTTTTATTAATTTGCATTTTACATGATGTCTAAAGCATATCGTGCTTGGCTAGCACATAAACCATCAGTATCGATTTTAATCACCAATACATAAGACACTAAATCCCTGATGGGGCCTTTGCCTTAGGATCCACACCATAACCAAATAAAAATATTTACATCATATGCAATTCAATACCATGGGGTCAAAACCAAAGTGTTACAACTATTGTTTTTGTTTATGTTCTATTTCCTTGAAATTGATAAATTCTATCTCTAGGACCAACTTTAACAATGTGATCACTGAGGACTGTTAAAGTTGAAAGAGATTAAAATTATGTTCTAATTGTATTATAGTTGTATTGTTCTATATCTAGGATTGATTTAGATTTTATCTTAAGCATTAAAGTACATTTTTTTAAATTTCCTATCTCAAATCCTAACCTACCACAAATTTCAACAAGGGCTTGGGGCATTTCCTTCCACTTAGATCCAGGGGAAGACATTTCAATAGACTTTGTACATGGACTACAAATATCATAGTGCAAATTTGATGCGATATTTGTTTTGGGGTACAAGTTTAAGAAAATGGTGCACTTTTTTCCTTGCAATAAATCAAGTGATAGTAGCCACTGCAAAAATATATTCTTCAAATAAACTATGTAGATTCACGAATTTCCAAAGGTAATCATTTCAAACATGGATATGAGGTTTCTAAGCCATTTTTGGAAACTGTTGTGGCACAATATAGGAACAAATTTGTAGCATAACTCAACCAACCATCCTCAGACAGAGGGTCAAACTAATGTGGTAAACCTAAGTTTATGAAATCTACTCAGATGTTTCATTAAAGGTAATCCATGACAAGGATTCAAGTATTCAAGTGGGAGAGTTTTCCTACAATAGTTCAACCAACATATCAACAAGGATCACCCCATTGAATATAGTCTATAAAAAAATACAAAATGTGTAATAGACGAGATCAATTTGACAGTATATACAATGAATGATGATACAAATTCATTTGAAGAACAAATGAAATCAATTTATGCATAGGTTTAGGATAGGTTGCAGCAAATAACACTAGCTACAGAGAGACTGGATACGCCCACTGTAGATTTAAATCATTTGAAGTTGGATACCAAGTGATGGTTCACTTGAGAAAAGTGCACTGACCTAAAGGAACCTACAACAAATTTAATCTCAAGAAGATAGGACTCTGCAAAATTCAAAGAAAAAAACTATAGACAATACCAATGAAGTTGGATTGCCAAATGAATTTGATATTCCACGGTATGAAGATTGACTTAGTCAATACTAGTGATTTTTTCTAAGTCTTATCTAGGTTGAGTACTCACCTCATAATTAGCCCTAAACTCACCACTCGGCAGGACTCATCCAGGCTCATCAAGAATTGGCCAAGGCTTTCCAAGACTCGCCAAATTGATCCAGGCTTGCCTAGACTCTATTTTGAGTTTTTTTTGTATTTGTCAAGCCTTTGCAAAGTCTTTCCTGAGCCACTTATGCTAGGATACATGTAATAAAATGTCACTTTATGACTTGGCTATGTTTTTGTAATTTTTATGTACATAAATCTATACCACATTCATAAGTAAAAATGATTTGCTCAATGAGTAACCATATATAAGGATATGAACTCCTATGTAATATGGAAAACATTATCAATATCTTCTAGGTGTTGTGAGTGTTTCTTAGAGCGATGTGTGAGGTCATCCAAGTATGATAGGATAATCTCGACCATATCATGAAATAAATATGACATGGTGCACTAGAAAGTGGCTCTGGCATTATTGAGTCCGAAAGGCATGACTCGATATGCAAATGTGCCTTAAGGTGTGGTGACTAAATATTTATATTGATCTTGTGGGTGAATTTGGATCTAATTATATCCCAAGAAACCATCCATAAATGAGAGGACCCCATGCCAAGTGCATGCAACAATATTTTTGTCGATGAAGGGGGTGGGAAAGTTGTCTTTGGGATAAGGTTTGTTTAGATCATGGAATTCGGTGAAAACATGAATGGTGCCTTGTTTCTTGTTGATCAGTATAGAATTAGACACCCATGTGGTGTATGCATTCAGATAAATGAATCTTGGATTTCATAATTTATTGATTTTAGATTTAGGATCGATGTATGGGTATTTGTCTCTGTTTTGGTTGCACAAGTTCACCATTGGGTTAAGTATCAATATGATGTTCAATAATGGTAGGGTCAAGGCTTGTAATTTTGGTGTAATACCAAGTGAAGGCATCACAAAATTATTGAAAAAGTTCCATGTAGTTGGAAACTTATTCAGGAGTACAAGAATCACCCAACACAATGTTCTTGGTGACACCTGGCTCAACTAAAATATCCACCTATATGTTAAGAAAGATATTGGCCATGTTACCTTCTATAGAGGCAAACGAAATAGAGATATGGTTCTTGAACCAATCAACATTACCTAAGGGAATAAAATCTATGAAGATAGTCCTTGTAAAGAGGATTCCTGAAATGTGAAAAATGCATGATTATGCATATCATCCCATGAAAATTCTAGAGTAGTAAGGGCTTCAAGGATTTCCTCATCATTTAGAAATTTAATGGTAGATAAATTGAGGGGGTATGCATTTACTAGGGTGGAAGTGGATGCAAAAGGGGTGGAAGAGGGATCCTCACTAGAAAAGAAAGTGAAATAAATGGAAAGAATTCCTTCAAGTGTGGAATAAGGGGAGGGTACCTTCTTAATGAGAGTGACCTAAGATTCATGGGATCTATGATGTAGGTTATCCTACATTTCCAAAAAAAATTGTAGATCAATACAATAGTGGAATTGATTACACTAGATTCCACACAATGCACATGTATGATCAATACACAAAGCCTTATTACATTGTTTGGTATTGTCAGGAAGAATAATGTTTAATATTAGGGTATTCACATTATGATTATCTTCCTAAGCATGGATATGAGTACACAAAAGTAGAAAATCTAGACAATAATGGGTGACATGGCTGAAGACATCGCACACAACACAAGGCATAGGGGATTTAGAAGGTGTCGCTGAAGGGGATTTCACAGTCATATATGGGGAATATTTGCTTACCCCCAACCTTCTTTTTGGAAGAAGGTTGAGATGAGGATGAGGCCTCCTTCATAACCATGGGTTGTGGTGCTTTGGAAGTACCAATGGGTTGGACTAGTATTAAGATGACCTATGGAGTGGGTCGGGGGTTTGGTGGGGTGAGGTACCAAAGAGGGATACCTATAGTTAACCCTGGGTAGGTAAGGGTAGCCATCATAGGGGTTCCTACAATTCCAAGAGGGGAAAAGAGGAATGGAACTTGATGTATACATGTTCCCTACCATGGGTTCCCCATTGAGAGGGGTTGGAAAGTGTTTTGACTAGGGAAATATCATGAAACATGCCAGGGGAGATACTTGTTAAAGAAGGTATAGAGAGGCTAACCATGCTACTATCAAACATACGTAACACAATGTACAAATAGGCCATCCCCTTGGGATCGTAAAAAGTAGGAAGGGATAGAGAGGCTACCTACGATACTGTCAACTGTAGGTAACACATGGTACAAACAGGCCATCCCATTGAGATCGTAATAAGTATGTAGATAAAGCATGATAATATTCCATTCATGGGGGAACATCACGAGTCTAAACATTGTGGAGGTGATTTCTTTCATAGAATACATGTAGATACGACCAAGGAGGAGATTATAATCTAATATACGATGGCAACCTCAATGTCTATTAAGATTGTTTTCCCAATGATTTGGAAGAGTACATTCTGAAGTAGACCATATGGTTGAGCAATATGGATTTCGTATGGGCACAATTTCATAAAGTTCAAAGTGAGCTCAGGTGAATTGATTTTTTTCCAAATGTGCGTGGACATGAAACTGGTGGAGGCACCCTCATTGATGATACACCGGTGAATAACCAAGTTCTTAATGGCAATCGGTATTTGAAACATAATTGAATAAGGAATATGATGTTCCACTCAATCTAAATCAAAGTCCATTAAACAAGCATCAAAGGGATCAATACCAACCAAAGGGGATAGGATACCTTTACACTGTACGGGTAGTTCTAAAGAACTTCCAAAGTAAACATGGAAGCTAGGGACTATGTTAGGCCAATTCATCCACAACACTATATTTAGGAGTGGCCCTACCATTGGGGTTATGAGTAATGCGACACAAACAGATATTCAATATATTTTAGATGAGATATGCATTAGGTCACGATAGGTGCAATGGTCCTTCTAGGATAGGAGGATTGTTTTCCTTATCATATTAGGGTTTTTGGTTGATATACTATATTGGTTATCTCAAGTCTATAAACTGATGTCAAAAAATGTCATGTAGATGTTCTAGAAGGAAGGGTCGTTGGCAGCACCTTACATAGACGATTAAGAAGGGTAGGGCATCATTGGTTGTTTTGTGACCAACCCTTGCAACGATAAGAGATTTTGTAGGAACATAGGATAAGATGTGATTGAATGAGCTGGCGGAGTGTCAATTTTCTCTTGGGAAGCATTACCAACTTCACATTTGTTATCCTCATCCCATAGTTGGTGATCACAAGGTGTGAAAAATGATGAGTGTAATTTCCATAAACTTCACAAAAGGAACATAGATGGTTAGTATGTAATTAGGGGTTATTACCTTACTTGGTGTGTTTATTGGGATCCTGAGTCATGGGGTTCAAGTTTCCTCTAGTATTATCATGAGGATTGAGGGGTTTTCCCCCACCATCTTCTTATCAGTTGTTACTCTTTTTCTTCTCCTTTTTCTTATTTGTGTTTGTATTGGGCCATGCATGTTGGTTTTTGGGTGTAGGATGGGTAGGAATGTTATGTTGAGTGTAGACTTTCCCATAAGGAAATGGGGTAGTTGAAAGGTGTGGCTTCACTAGAAGTGTTTGAAGGGGGATAAGGGAAAGGAAATAAGGGTGTCTAGTCAGAGGGGCCACTTATGTGGTAAATGCACTACCACACATAGTGCCACTACATGAGGGAACGTGAGCATGGGAAACCAAAGGAGGAGTCAAGTAAGATGTACTTGTTCCTATATGTGAGGATGAGTGTGAAGGATCAAGGGGGTAATAAGGTTTTTGAGGATGGTCACTAATTACACCGTTCCATAGTAAGGGGGTTACCATATGTATAATAGATACACATGTGGGGGGGAATTCAGGATATGTGTTTAGATGAGATGCCATGGCACCAACCACGCCATTCGTAGAATGGGATTCCCATGGGGTATTGCAATGTGTGGAGTCAAAACGAGGAATTAGGAATGATAATGTATAGGTATCTGAATTGACCATAAATGAGATCATATATGTTGATCTTTAAGGATTCATTCCTCTTCAGTTTGGAGATGTCCCGAGCCCACAACCTCATATAACGGGGAGAAGGGATTTTAGAAACCAACGTAACAAGATACAATCACTATTATTGATATTACAAAGACTCCTTTATCATCGATACTCATGGATATGATCTGTGATATGGGTAGATCAGTTTTTATGATAGGACAAAAGGATATTGTCTCGCTCGTCATAACGAAAAAGTAATTGGAAAAGGGTAAAAAAAGTGGAAGCTAGGGACAAAAAATGTTGAAATACTGAGAGGGGGGTGAATCAGTATTTGGGAAATTAAAAATTTAATCAAAAGCAGGTTGTTGATCACCAATCACAGCACATCATCAATATGTATAAAAATAACAAGTTGCACAGTACACAATAATTTTTGACGTGGAAACCCAAGTTCTGGGGATAAAACCACGGAAGCCTTCTAAAAATAGTTTTCCAGAAATAAATGGGAGGAAACAACCCCGTTATTATAAAGACTTCAAATTTTCCAGCTTCAACTGGAAGGAGGCTACTACCCCCTTATTTATAGGCTATGACCTGAAGGAAGCTGCCACTCCCTAGTTTTCCGGCTTGAACCGGAAGGAGGCTATGACCTCCTTTCCTTTCCCCATCCTGCCACCCTGGTAAGAAGATAGAAACATTTGAACCACTACCGCACTGATCCTGCGGACCTGCTAATTATCACATGTATTGTACTACACAATCTGTACCACACTACACAACCTGTACCACACTACACAACCTGTACCACACTACACAACCTGTAAACCTATCACATACCAATCTCTGAATCTGTTGTTGATAACCTCTGCACTCTGATCACTACCAAATCATCCTTGTATATGACCAATTCTTTTTACTTCCATAACCTGCTCATGTACATCCTTGTACACCTCACCATGCACGATCACTAAATAAGCAATTCTTCTCTACCTTGACTGAATCATAAGGCATGCATCATTAAGCATCATCGTCAAGTATACATCATAGTCCATAGAGGAGTGTCATCACACCATGCCATACATGTTCATCATAGAGTTTTAGAAAAGCATCACAACATTTTCGATATTATATCATCATCAAGGCAGGTGATCATCATGTATCACAACCTAGATTTTCTCATGGTATATGCCATTAATAAGCATGTATGGAGGATTGCATCATCACATCATTTGTTAGTGTATTTTACATGTATACTAATTGTTCACACACTTTTTTTCATATACTTGTTCACTATTTTTCATACCACTTTCCCACTGATACACACAATTTTATTCAATCAATATTGTTCATATTTGTCATTGGACTGTGCATACCTTTATTAGTTACATACCTTATACAAACTTATACATACCTTATAATAAATAAGGTTCTGTGCTTCCTGCATACTATTCACTTCCTTAGTAAAACCTTAAGTGCAAACTCCTTCAAATTATTGCACTTGATGATGAGTAAAAGCGTTGACTTAAACCAAAAATTCAGTGGAAAAATCAGGCATGCAGAACTCTGCTATGTAACCCCAAACATGAGCCTGTTCTTGTCCTGTTTAAATTCGGGACTGTCACAAAAGATGGAAATAGTAGCAGATCTCAAACTCAGGTTTGTGGAGAAGGTGGCTAACCAAAAACCTTCACCAAAAAAGATTCAGGAGTGGGATGAAAAACAGTCCAAAGATAAATTCGTGTCGGCAAATCTATGCTGAAAATCAGTAAGCTGGAAATTCGAACAAGGTTAACCCCAAAACAAGGACTATTTTAAAACAAAGATAGTAAAAATGGTGTCTGCAAAAACTCAATCCTGCTCCTCTTCGCTGCTGTTACTACCTCAGAATACTGCTCCTAAACACGAAAAACCTCAAAGGCATGCGAATTTCTAATGATTAAAATGATGGGCAGATGTGTATTTATACTCATTTGATGAAGAAAATATTGGAGCTAGCCTAGTGTAGGGAAAATTTAATAAATTAAAAAATGATTTTAATAAGCCATTGTTTAAAGGAGCCGACTTCTACTTTATGTTTTAATAATTAAAGTTTTAATTTAATATTTAATCAAAGCAAATTTTAATTAAGAATAAAGGGAGGTTATGGTTTTTTAGGTATTTAATTTAAAATAAATTTAGAAGCGATAATCTTTATAGATGGATGTTTAGGGTAGGCGTTTAAGTGTTCAAAAACTCTTTCCTATTTACTATTTAGTTTGTTTTTTTTATTAGTACAACTCCATAGTAAAAGGTAAGTGTTTAACTAGATTATTAATATTATTTTAATTATCTTTTAATGTTACAAGTTTTGTTTTATGTATAGGGGGACTTTGTATAATGTTGGGGTATTACTAGAGTTTTAAGGGCAAGGCAAATAATGTAGGCTTAGGGACCAAGGTAAATGGTTTTGGAGACTTTAGTTAGGTCAACAAAGTTTCCACATGCTTTATTGTCATGACCATCAAGGTGTGGGGTGCCTAGGTTTTCCTTAGGGTATCATAGCCTCTATCAAACACAAAGACCACTGAAAGGGTCACTTAGACTCTTGCAATTTCTTGAACCCACCAAGAACACAATATATGGAAAAAGTAAAAAGAAGTGGTACTAGGAAACCCTAAAGAAACAACTGGGGAACCAAAAGACAACTTAGGGGTACTTGAACACTCTACAGGGTGTATAGGTCTTTTGTCATTGTCCCAAGGGATTCAGACTTGGGCTTGGACAAGCTCAAAAGGTCTCCTTAGACAATGACACTTACTTCACCCTCAGGGGCTCCTCAAGGGGCACCAAGACACACTGACACACACTTGTTGGCATCAATGACAATTTAGTCAACAATCCCCCCCTTTGTCATTGATGACAACTCCAAATATCCCCCTTTGAATGAGCTTCCCTTGTCCATAGATCTCCCCCTTAGATCATGCTTCCTTTACCATCCTTGTTTGGTTTTTTTTTCTCTCCATTCGGAATCAATGGAAAAGGGTACTTCTTCCATGATCCCCCAATCATATTGTAGTGGTGTTGAAGATAGATGAATTCAATTAGGAGATAGTATGACTCCCAATTTTTCTCTAAGGTATTCAAAAGTCTCTCTTGGGAGAGGTTTAGTAAAAATATCTGCAACCTGTTCTTTTGTCCCGATATATTCCAACTTGATATTCTTTTCTGTGACCTATTCCCGAAGAAAGTGAAACTTGATTGGAATGTGATTGGTCTTGGAATGCATAACTGGATTCTTGGAGATACTGATGGCACTTGTATTGTCACATAGAATACGAATCGGCTCATTACATGTCACGTGTATGTCTTGTAGTGTTTGCTTCATCCAAAGAATCTGAGTACAACAAGTTGTTGCTACTATATATTATGCTTCACAGTTGATAAGGAAACTGAAGACTGCTTTTTGCTTGACCAAGATACCAAACAACCGCCTAGAAAGAAAGTTGTTCCACTAGTGCTTCTTCTATCTTCAACACATCCCACCCAGTCTTCATATGAATAAGCTATTAATATCAACTCATTTCCTTTTGGATACCAAAGTCCAAAATCCATGGTTCCTTTGAGATACATGAAGATCCTTTTAACTGCTATAATGTGAGTTTCCTTTGGGGAAGCTTGAAATCTTGCAACTTGTCCAACATCCTGCATCACATCGGGTCTAGACGTTGTTACATATATCAAACTACCAATCAATTATCTATAGAGCCTTTGATCAACTTCCTTAGATTTCATCGTCTTTTCTCAACTTGCAACTGGTGATCATGGGAGTACTCACAGGTTTACAGTCTTCCATCTGGAATTTCTTTAACATATCCTTGATTTATTTTGTCTAAGCAATAAAAATGCCTTTAGTTCTTTGAGATATCTGGAGTCCCAAGAAGAAATTCAATTCATCGAGTAATGACATTTCAAACTCTTTTTGCATGTACTTAAAAAATTGTTGACTCAGTGAATCATTATCACTTCCAAATATGATATCATCAATGTAAACTTCAATGATGAGTATGCTTTCATTAACCTGCTTGATGTACAAGTTTCTATCTGCACTTCCCCTTTTAAAATTTTGTCGTATTAAATACGTGTCCAATCTGGAGTACCAAGCCCTAGGATCTTGCTTTAGCCCATATAAGGCCTTTTTGAGTCTGCATACATAGTCCTCATTTTCTGAAAGTTGAAATCCTTCTAGTTGTTCAATGTAGACTTCTTCTTCCAATTTCCCATTCAGAAAAGTTGATTTTATGTCCATTTGATACACTTGATGTCTTTGGAGAAAGCGTAAGCCAATATCATTTTGATAGCTTCCATTTTGGCAACCGGTGCATATGTTTCTTCAAAGTTTATTCCTCCGATATGAGCATAACATTTACAAACCAATCGAGCCTTGTTTATGATCACCTATCCATCTTCATTCATTTTGTTTCTGAAAACCCAGTTTGTGCCAATTACATTCTTGTTACATGGTCTTGGAACAAGTTCACAAGTTTCATTCTTCTCGATTTGATCTAGTTCCTATTCCATAGCTTTAACCCATTGTTCATATGTACTAGCCTCTTCAAAAGTTCTAGGTTTAGTTGTAGACAAAAGGGAGAAGTGTACCTGCTCATTTCTTCCAGAAGTGTACCAATAATCTGATTTGATGGATGATTCTTCTGGTACCAGTTCTTAGGTGTTAGTTGATCCTTTTGTTCTTCTTGTTTGATAGTTGGATGATTTTTTTATTCATGTTCTGTGAGTTGCTCTTCATCCTTATTTGGTTGTTCTTCCACTTTAATTTTTTTCACATCCTTTTGATTGGAAACTTCCTCTTCTTCATCGTCTGATTCTTCTAAGTCTTCTCTGGATGATGTTATTCTTCCTTCATTTATCTTCACATTAATGCTTTCAATCAATTTTTCTAATCTTAGATTGTAACATTTGTAATATTTCCTCTTAGATGAATATCCAACGAATATGCCCTCATCTACTCGAGAGTCAAATTTTCCAATCTTCGTGTCTTCTCTTTTGATGTACACTTGCTTCCAAATATTTTGAAGTGTCGTACACTTGCTACTCTTTCGGTCCATAGCTCGTAGGGAGTTTTATCATTTTTGTTTCTGAGTAATCCTCTGTTTAATATGTGTACTGCTGTATGAACTGCGTGTCCCCAAAATTTGTCATTTAACTTGGATTCATTCAACATGGTTCGATCCATCTCCATTACTGATCTATTATTTCTTTCAACAACTCCATTTTGCTGAGATGTTCTGGCTACTGAAAAATGTCTCTTTATTCCATGCTCTTCAAAGTACTTGTTGAATTCATCAGAAGTGAATTCTCCACCGTTGTCAGATATGAGGCACTTGATTCGTGACCCTGTTTCATTCTCGACCAATTCCTTGAACATTTTGAAACATCCAAATGCTTTTGATTTCCTGTTAAGAAGACATACCCATGTCATCCTGGTATAGTCGTCAATGAGTAGCATGAAGTATTTTTCACCATTCAGTCCTTTGCTTTTGGTTGGTCCACATAAGTCAGTGTGAATGAGATCCAAAGGTTTTGTAGAAGAATGCTCTTTCATCTTAAAATGCACTCTTGTTTTTTTTCCATGTTGACATTGTTCACATACAGAGTTAGAAGGCTTTGTGACTTCTGGCATATTTCGAACTACTTGGTTTTTGTAGATTTTGACCAAATTGTCAAAATGTATATGCCCCATTCTTCTGTGCCAAAGCCAACTTTCATCTTCTTTTCCCAAGTGACATTTTTCAGGTTCAATCTCATCTAACACGTATATGTTGTTTGGATTCCTAGTAGTCATGGCTACTAACTTCCTTGATCCTTGCTTTCTTATTTTGCATCATTTTGAGTTGAAGACGAGTTCATGTCCTTGATCACACATCTTACTAACGCTTAGAAGATTATGTTTCATGTTATCTACAAGAAATACATTTTCAGCCAAGGAGCTTTTACTTCTGAGCTTCACTGTTCCCTTTCCCAATACTTTTGTTGAATTGTTATTCCCAAATGATACAGATCCTTTATCCTTTTCAATATTTACTAAAGCATCTTTGTTACCTATCATATTCTTGGAGCAACCGCTATCAACATACCATTTACCAGAGCCGTGATTTTGAGCTTGAAGAGCAATTCCACATTTGTAGTTGTTCTTGTGTTTGATCCATACCTTGTTGGGCATGTCCTCATTTCTTACTGCTGGTATCCTCATTCTGCAATTTCTGGCTATATGTCCAAAGTTGTTACATGTGTAACATTCCATTTCTAATCTCAAGGGACCAAATTTGTTGTTGTACTGTGGTCGTTTGAGGCTTGCAAGGTTATTCCTTGTCTCAAAGTTTCTTATTTGAAAACAGTTTACAGCTTTGTGTCCAAATCTTCCACATGTAAAGCAATGCCCATAAAAGAAGTATCCATACCTAGGAACATACGGAGGAGGTTCTTTTCTAAGATCTGGTCTTTACGTTGGGCCTTCTTCTGATAAGGGTTGTTATGGATGACATTCGATCTCTTCTTCATTTGTGTAGTCCTTCACAAATTATGCATAACTTCTTGGCTTCTTTTCGTTATCTATCAACATTGAGCTTGAGGCTTCATTGGTATTCTGCTTGTATCCTATACTGGCATTGTCGAAGAATGGATTTTGATTTATGATGATTTGTTCTAGAACCTTGGAGTTGTTTTCATAACCTTTTGCAATATCTTTCATCTGCAACTTGTTCTTCAGAGATACTATCTCAGCCTCATGATTCTCCTTTTCTCTTATATTTGTCATTAAATGTTCAATAAGAGATTATTCTATTCGTTTGGCTTCTTCTAGTTTGGTCTTCATGTCAACAATGGTTTGTTCAAACCGTTGTGCCTTTTCCTTAAGCATCCTATTCTCCTTCCTGACTTTCTTCAGCTCTTTCAAGGCGCTTACAAGTTCTTCCTCAAGATCTACTTCTCTTTCATCTTTGGATTCTTCATTACTATTAGGATCCTTATCTGAGCTTATTTCCATAAAGAGTACTTTGTTTGGTTCATTGTCATCATCAGAATCACTGTCGTTGTCATTGTCGGAGTCACCATTGGATGAGCTATTGTCTCTTTTTGTGTAGAGACTTTTCTTCTTTGCAAACTTTCTTCTGTTCTTATTCTTGTAATTATTGTACTTCTTGTAGGGTTTAAAATTGTCATCCTCTTCACTATTTGAGTTCTTTGCATATGGACATTTAGAAGCAAAATGACCTATTTTTCCACATGAAAAACATTTAAGAGGTAGATTACCTTCGTATTTACCAGTGCCTCTCTTTAATTTCCAAACAAAGTTGGTTATTTCTTCATCATCAGATTCATCATTTATCGGCTTGTCCTTTATTGATTTGTTCTTCCCAAATTGTTTGGAGGAGGCCTTGAATGCTGCTTCCTTTCTTGACGTGTCTTCATCTTCAATTCTCATTTTGTAAGCGACTAGAGTCCCATGCAGCTGATCCATTGTCATAGTCTTCATATATGTTCTTTCTTCTAAGGCAGAGATCTTGGGGTTGAACCTTTTGGGAAGAGTTCTTAGAATTTTCCGAACAACTATAGCCTCCTTAACTTCTTCTCCCAAACCTCTAATGATATTCACAAGCTGATCAACCCAAAGAATATAGGCTGCTATGTCTTTGTCTTCATTCATCCTTAGCTATTCAAATTGTCCCATGTATGTCTGAAGATTGGCTTCTTTGACTTTGTTGTCTCCTTCAAATGTGGTTTGGAGATTGTCCCACATTTCCTTTGCAGAGGGACAGTTCATCACTTTGTTGAATATAGATTCGTTTATATCACCTAGGAGATGATTTATGGCCTTCAAGTTGTTGTTGTATTGAACCAGATCGTTTTCATCTATTGGCGTCGTCCTTGGTACTTTGTACCCATTCTCGATACTCTGCCATATTTCGATTCCTTGAGCTTCTATGAAGGCTCTCATTCTTATGATCCAGAATGCATAGTTGCTCCCATCAAACAAGGGTGTTCCAGATTTGCATTGTTTAGCAAACTTCCCCATAATTACCTTCTACTGGTTAGTCTGTTCTGAAGGAACCTACTCTAATACCAATTGTTGAAATACTGAGAGGGGGGTGAATCAGTATTTCGGAAATTAAAAATTTAATCAAAAGCAGGTTGTTGATCATCAATCACAGCACATCATCAATATGTATAAAAATAACAAGCTGCACAGTACATAATAATTTTTGACGTGGAAACCCAAGTTCAGGGAGCAAAACCACAGAATCCTTTTAAAAATAGTTTTCCAGAAATAACTAGAAGGAGGCAACAACCCCCTTATTATAAAGACTTCAAATTTTCCATCTTCAATTGGAAGGAGGCTATGACACCCAGATTTACAGGCTACGACCTGAAGGAAGCTGCCACTCCCTAGTTTTCTGGCTTCAACCAGAAGGAGGCTATGACCTCCTTTCCTTGCCCCGTCCTGCCACCCTGGTAAGAAGATAGAAACAGTTGAACCACTACTGCACCGATCCTGTGGACCTGCTAATTATCACTTGTACTGTACTGCACAATCTGTACCACAGTACACAACCTGTACCACACTGCACAACCTGTAGACCTGTCACGTACCAATATCTGAATCTGTTGTTGATAACCTCTGCACTCTGATCACTACCAAATCATCCTTGTATACCACCAAGTCTTTTTACTTCCATAACCTGCTCATGTACATCCTTGTACACCTCACCAAGCAGGATCACTAAATAAGCAATTCTTCTCTACTTTGACCGAATCATAAGACATGCATCATTAAGCATCATCGTCAAGTATACATCATAGTACATAGAGGAGTGTCATCACACCATACCATACATGTTCATCATATCATTTTAGAAAAGCATCATAACATTTTCGATATCATATCATCATCAAGGAAGGTGATCATCATGTATCACACCCTGGATTTTGTCATGGCATGTGTCATTAATAAGCATGTATGGAGGAGTGCATCATCAAATCATTTGTTAGTGTATTTTACATGTATACTAAGTGTTCACACACTTTTGTTCATATACTTGTTCACTGTTGTTCATACCACTTGCCCATTGATACACACCACTTTATTCAATCAATACTGTTCATGTTTGCCATTGGATTGTGCATACCTTTATTAGATACATACGTTATACAAACTTATACATACCTTATAATAAATAAGGTTCTATGCTTCCTGGAGACTGTTCACTTCCTTAGTGAAACCTTCAGTGCAAAATCCTTCAAATTATTGCACTTGATGATGAGTAAAAGCGTTGACTTAAACCAAAAATTCAGTGGAAAAATCAGGCATGCAGAACTCTGCTATGTAACCCAAAACATTAGCCTGTTCTTGTCTTGTTTAAATTCAGGATTGTCAAAAAATATGGCAGCAGTAGCAGATCTCAACCTCGGGTTTGTGGAGAAGGAGGCTAACATAAAACCCTCACAAAAAAGGATTCAGGAGTGGGATGAAAAACAGTCCAAAGATAAAATCGTGTCTGCAAATCTCTGCTGAAAATTAGTAAGCTGGAAATTCGAACAAGGTTAACACCAAAACAAGGACTGTTTTAAAACAAAGATAGTAAAAATTGTGTCTGCAAAAACTCAGTCCTGCTCCTCTTCATTGATGTTACTACCTCAGAATGTTGCTTCTAAACACGAAAAACCTCAGAGGCATGTGAATTTTTTAGGGTTAAAATGATGGACAGATGTGTATTTATACTCGTTTGATGAAGAAAATATTGAAGCCGACCTAGTGTAGGGAAAATTTAATAAATTAAAAAAATAATAATAATAGGCCATTATTTAGAGGAGCCAACTTCTACTTTATGTTTTATTAATTAAAGTTTTAATTTAATATTTAATCAAAGCAAATTTTAATTAAGAATAAAGGGAGGTTAAGGTTTTTTAGGTATTTAATTTAAAATAAATTTAGAAGGGTTGATCTTTATAGATGGATGTTTAGGGTAGGTTTTTAAGTGTTCAAAAACTCTTTCCTATTTAATATTTAGTTTGTTTGTTTTATCAATACAACTCCATAGTAAAAGGTAAGGGTTTAACTAGATTATTAATATTGATTTAATTATCGTTTAATGTTATAAGTTTTGTTTTATGTATAGGGGGACTTTGTATAATGTTGGGGTATTACTAGATTTGTAAGGGCAAGGCAAAGAATTTAGGCTTAGGGACCAAGGTAAAGGGTTTTGGAGACTTTAGTTAGGTCAACAAAGTTGCCACATGCTTTATTGTCATGACCATCAAGGAGTGGGGTGCCTAGGTTTTCCTTAGGGTATCATAGCCTCTATCAAACACAAAGACCACTGAAAGGGTCACTTAGACTCTTGCAACTTCTTCAACCCACCAAGAACACAATCTAGGGAAAAAGGGCAAAGAAGTGGTACTGGGAAACCCTAAAGAAACAATTGGGGAACCAAAATACAACTTAGGGGTACTTGAACACTCTACAGGGTGTACAGGGCTTTTGTCATTGTCCCAAGGGCTCCAAGGGCTTTAGACTTGGGATTGGATAAGGTATAAATGTCTCCTTAGACACTGACACTTACTTCACCCTCAGGGGCTCCCCAAGGGGCACCAAGACACACCAACACACACTTGTTGGCATCAATGACAATTTAGTCAACACAAAATTGGGATGTATCATGGATGGTTGCTCAATATACCACTTTCTAGAATCTGCTCCAGTCAATTTATGATGGAACAAACATAAACGAATGGAATCATTGATGATGCTATTAGAGGAGCACCATAGATGAAAGGACATGATATTCCTTTAGGGGTCCTTGCATGCCTTCCCTTCAAACCTGGAATGTCCAAAGGTAGCTTGGTTTTCATTTAAGTCTATGTAGGATTGTTCCTAATGGGATCATTGGTTAGTTTCACTAGATTTGGGAAGTTTAAGCTAGCCACAAAGAGTTGGATTGTAGTAGGAATTGGGGTGGAGGTAGATGTGGTAACATCATTCACATTAGGTATCACTATGAAGGGTTGGTTAGCAGTTCCCCCACTAGTGGGAGTTCCACTAGAAATAGGACTAGAACTAGACATGTTAAATGTGGGGCTATGAAGTGGATTAGTGATGATAAGAGAGGATGGAAATTCAGGTTGTGAAGATCATGAATTTGAGGGTTTGAAGGGGTAACTAGGAAGGGACAAAGGTTTCTTTTTTCACACATTGAGGTGGACTAATGGTCCAACCATATATCCCATAAAGGGGAGGACATCCTTGAAGTGTGACAAGAGTCTCTCAAAGGAAAATGGTGACATGATCTAAGACTACTAATCCAACGATGTAGTTCTAAAGTAAGGTTAATAAAGGAAATTCCCATCAATGATGTCAAATATATATATGGTACTAACTCAAATAACCAGGGCAGTGTGGGTGCATCAAGTGATATAATCTAGACAAAGACTGAAAATGAAATGAACACCCTATAAAAATAAAAGGCATGCTATCCCTAAAAGGAGAACTACAAAAAGCAAAAAGTTGTAAAAATAAATATTTCTCAAGCCTTTCTCAAACATAGGACCACGAAATATACTTCCAAGAAAGAAGTAGAAAGTTGAACAAGCCTGCCTTCCAAATTCTAAACCTAGATGGGGTTTCAATCCTACAAAGTAAGTGCGTGAAGATGTGAATGGGACTATTATAGAGAAGGTCACTAGGAATATCTCTAGTTGGCCAAAACATTTATCCCTTAGGTGTCCTCCCACCTGTGAGAACCATCTCAAGATAATATTCCTAATAGAATGGATATTAGGCTACCTCATTCTCATACACGTTTAGTAGTTTTCTTGCACCTTCGACTAAAAGACAGAGTCTGGATGGTCTTCAATACTGAAAGGGAAAGGTGCCACCATCAACCCTCTGGTTCTATTTTTGACACATACCACCCAAAAAGGATAGCCCTACAAATAGACTCATGTATATGGTGTCCAATACAAGAGGATTTTGGTTCCCTAAAGGTCAACCACCATGTTTCAGATATATAACGATTAGGGGGAATTATCTGGATGACTATCCCCATAGTCCTAGCCTACCTACAATATTATTTAGTCCCTCAAGTGAGGGAATTTAATGTGTTAGATTAGAGGTTAATTTTAAGGCTCGACTTGGGGTCATGAACCAAGTGATGTTTAATTTTGGGTGTGAAAAGTGTGTGCACAAGTGGTGTGTATGACAAGTATATGAAATTGCAAGTAAATGTAAATGTTGGTAAAGTAATGTAGATAAAGGAAAAAAATTAAATACTAAAAACTAATGATGTTCTTTTCTTGAAATAAAATATACAATTTCTCTATAAAGCAAAGGACCGCTACCTACAAGCAAATAATAATATCAAGTATTCTTGCAAAAAGGGTGGCTAACTAATCATGGACCTGTAAAGAAGAGAAAAGAGACTTTGAACTAACAATGCAAATTGTTTTAAACAAATCCAATAAGTCAACTAAAACTTGGTTTAGTGATAGAATTGGTGAAACATAAAATGATAGCTAAAAAGAAAATCCAAAACAAAACCCAAAAGGTAGTGAATACTTGGACTTATCATTTCTCCGCCTATATCATATACAAGGAGAATTCAATCAACTAATACAATAAGTAAAAAGGTCACAAACAACAAAAACGAAATTGGAAGCAAACATGAAACTGAAAAGCTGAACCAAACAGGAAAGATGTGAAACCAAAACTGGTTGAAATTCACAAAAAATGGGTTTTCGAACTAATTCATGACATTTGAATGGGAAAACACAATCTTGGTCACAGACTTGGATAAGGAATTCATGACCAAGACCCAAAACAATGAAAAAAAGAATAAAAATGCTTTCGACTATAGTGAATAATTGGGGGTTTTTGCCTAGTATGCTTACTAGCAACTAGGGGACAATAAACAACAAGAAATCATAGCTAAATACTACCCAAAACATTTAAGAAATAAGTTGTAAATGGTGGTCTAAACACAACCAAGAATGGACAATGGATCCATCCCTAGTATGGTCACCAAATCTATGGTGTATGATTTCTCACACGGTGAGTGAAAAAAGAACCAACCAAGAGGTTGTGCAATCCTTGGTAACATATCAAAAATTGAAAAGTAAATAGACCTAAATTAAACTAAAGACAACATCTTTAAACATGCATGCAAACAAATATAGAGAAACCAGTCGTTGAAAGAAAGTGCTACATGTAAAACAATGTGATTTTTTATTACACAAATAATTCAAATGATACAAAACACAACTTGGTATTGTTTGTTGAGAGTAATTGACCTCCATAACTGATCAAAGAGTGGGTTTGTTCATATCCATGTAGTTCCAATTCCAACCAACTGTGAGTTGAGGACTCCCCTTATCGTGAAACTAGAAAGAAGGATATGGTTTCTCTCTCTTTTCTAATGGAAATTTGGTAGCATGTTGACGTGTTTTGGATATATGAGAATGGATCTATGAAATGGTGACCAGGAAGGATTTTTTTATAGGCACAAAAGTGGTAAAAAAAAGGGGATCTAGATCCAATGTGTATGTTGTCAATTCCATTGATTCCTTAGTGGAGATGCTAGGGGTTTGAAAGTTAGATTTGTTGTTAATTTCGACCATGTCAACGTGCATGTCCACTTTTAGCCACTACCTCCCTTGGGGAAACATGAAATGATGAATGATAACCAAAATTTTACTTTTTGGACAAAGTCCAGGTTTTTTAGCCAATATGTGCAACCATGGTCATGCCTTTCGAAGGAAAAGACACGACCCTTAGGTTATGGTAACCTATGGGGTTTGACTTTTAGTATTTTGGCCATTTGGTCATTTCCTTAGGTCATATGGATGAAGTGGTGAAATGGTGCATATATGTTGATTATGATGTATGATGATGATGAAGTTGATGGCAAAGTAAGTGAGCAAATTTTTGCTATGAACAATGTGTGTTACACCAAAAATATTTTTCTATCATCATCTTCGTTAGTGTCCTCTCCATGAGATCAAATTGAGTAAATGTTTGCATTTACTTGTTTTTGTTCAAATTTTGTTCCCATGAATGTTAATTTTTTTACACCATTTTTAATAGGACATTTTATGAAAATGCTCTCCAAACTAGACTTTTTTTATCAATGTATGTGTTCCTTTACATATTGTACAATCTTAATAATACTTACTTTTAACATATCTACTCTACCAATAGTTAGATTCCACAACATTATGCAAAAAAAAATGTTATCAAATACTTTTAACATACCTATTTACCCTATGTGAACTACTAAATCAAATAAATAAATAAGAAAAGTAGATTTAAAAATAACTAGAGGAGAACATAGCACATTCTTATAGCTCAATGCAGCCATATTTGTTCCAAAATACTGCCATATGTTGCATTAAAAACAATTTTAAAAGGTGTGGCAACAAAACTAGAAAAGAAAAATAAAGGTAAACATTGAAACTCCTAAAATTGGTTAGGAGCCAGAATGGGGACAATAGAGGTTATTAAGATGTTGTTGGTAGAATCTATTATAAATAAAATTTGGATAATCTCAATGGCATGCACTGCACATTTAAAGAGTGTGCTCTAACCTCAAATTGTACTTCAATGCCACAAATTCATAAGTGAAAGAGTAAAAAAACACTAAAGAAGAAAGAAATGGAGAAATGAAAATAGAATGAAAGAATGGAAGAGAGGAATAATATAAAAAGAAAATGGAGTGACTCCCAAATAGAATCTAGATAGAAATTAGAATGGGAATGAAAGGTTCTAGTTTTAATCCTTGTTAGAGAAAAAGGAAACAAAAAGCAAAGATATAAGATATTGTGAACGCCCTTCTGGATTTGGATAAAGAAGGTGTTGTGGATGAAATTTGTTGCAACTCAGATGGCATCATGGTGTACACCTCTTTGAATCACCAATTGGGAAAGGTCTCACTTCAAAGGGTTATCCTATATTGACAAAATAAATGAAAAAGTGGAAAATAAGGTAAAAAAGAAAATAAAAGAAAGAGAAAAGAAGTAATAAGAAAGAAGAAAGAAGAAAAGGATGGAAGACGAAGGAAGAATATTACAAGATTCAAGATGAATCCTAATCCTAAGGGAAGATGTTTCCAACAAAGGTGTGAATGACAATAAAAATGAGACAAGGAAATTGAATAAGGAAAGTATAAAAAAAAACTCCAAAAGAGAAATGGAAAAGACAAAGAACGTGTAGACTAAGGATTTTGGGTTTAGTTCCTAGTGGAGTTGCCAAAAAAATTGCAAACAAAATTTGTCATAACTAGGATGACATCGTAGTGTGCACCTCCTTGGTTAGCTAGGTGGACAAGCACTCACTTTAAAGGGTATTTTTGGAGTCGGAAAATAAAAGGAAACGTGGAAAAGGTGAAGAATAAAGCAAAAAAAGAAAAACAAGAAATAGAAAAGCAAAGAAAAGAATGCAAAAAGAAAAAAATAATAGAAAGCACAGAAAAGAGAAGGAAATGCAAGAAGGAGGAGAGGAAATAAAGACATGTATTTTTTTCAAAAATGGCATGGGGAAGAGGAAGGGGAATTTAGAATTAATCTCACTTGCATATTAAGGGACAACTTCATAAAGCATGCTATATAAGTGCACGCAAATCAAGGGAATTTTTTCCTTTAATGTAACATGGTGTAGGGTCATATCAACCACAACCAACCCAACCAGCACTTCCATGATCTAATGGCTCCTACACTTAGCAGGACTGCCAAATTTAGCCCTCGGCCATATTCTGCAATACAATTGCCTCCCCACAATTCTACTCCCACAATAGGGTTTCCGCAAGTAGGTTGTGGGATGCGGGATGCCGACAAACCTTACGAAGTTTCCCGCCCGCACCCCCCCCCCCCCCCCCCCCNATTCTTTGATGCGTATCTCACAGATCCTTGTGGATCTGTTATCACCCTTGCTACTTTCATTGTGGATCTCTCCCTGACCTTCAGATCTCTGTCTGTGGACTCAATATCCATCGTTCATTCTCTGCAATAAACTGGTTAAGGCAAAAAATATGTGGGTTGCTTCGATTGGTCATAGAATCGATCAATCCATCCTGCAATCTATAAGACTCATTAGCCTAACACTTCTATGCATGCATCTACGACCTATTTCAACTATTCAAGCAATGATTTCATGTGTGAAGCAACCATTTCACAGAAACACACAAATGTTCAGAAAACCGCCGAAGTCGGCTCTTCACGAATGCACAGCTCAAATCAGTAAATGCATCTAGGCTAATAACATTGCAAACACACAGCTAATCCTTCTATTAAGCACACACGCAAACACATAGTTTGGATCTCCCCTCCAGTATTTCCAAAATATTTACAAGCGGAACCAGACGCAGGTATGTCCGTCTCTCTCTGCAAATTTGGAATTCTAATGCTAAAGAGTAGAACCCTTCATACTTCTCGAAACTGCCTATTTAAGCTAAACTATAATTCCTACATTGAGCGGTCCTGCAACCGAAAATAAACAACTACAAAGCATGATGAAAACGTCTTTGTCACAAACAAAACAAACTACGGCTTGATCTCCAAGTAGGGAGTCATGATCTTCCATCCTTCCTACTTGCGCTAACAACCTATGACTCATCAAAACAAACAAAAATATGGACTAACTCATCACATTGCTGGCATGCCACAATGCTCATGCATCAAACTCCCCAGCTTGAAGCTCTTCATGGCCCCTGTCCATGAGCTCCCTTCCTATTGTTTTTCTATAGGATTGCAGTAGAGACCCAAGATACAATCCTCGGAAGTGTTCTCATTTTGAACAGTGCCTTCAGCCATGTTTTCCAGCACTGTGGTGGTAACAGGTCCTTTGGTTCCAGAAGATGTCGAGACTTCATTAAATAATCAAAACCCTCTTTCCTCTTTCCTGTAAACAAATTTTCAACGAGTTCACCTTCATCTGCATATATATAATTCAGCCTCCCAGTTACAACAACCGACATAAAACTTATTAGCGCAATGATGCGTGATATCCAAGAATTCTCTACTTGAAGTCTTTGGCCTTCTTCCCTTCTTCTTGTTACTGTCACATCATTATCCTTGGTAACTTTAGTAACCATACACTCCCCATTATTGTTAATAACCTCATACTGTGCTTCCTCCATCAATGTCATACTTGCATTGGACAGTTCTTGCTGATCTATTTTGTCCTTCAGCCAACCACTACACACCATGTTAGTCAATTCAACCTCATTATCACTTGCTTCAGCTTTCCAATCACTCACCATTCTCTTATCAATCATCATCGGCAATTGATTATTAGCCCCTTCTTGCTTACCCTTGAATGGATCAAGACTATCTTCTTCCCATTCATTTCAAAGGAATAGACATTCCTCTTGCCCTCATGTACTGCTTCCCTATCAAACTGCCAAGGTCTACCTAATAAAACATGACAAGCATCCATCTCAATAATTTCACATCTTACCTCATCCTGATAGCTTCCAATCTGAAACTTTACCTGGCATTGTTCCCTCACAAGAACTTGATGACCTTTCTGCAGCGATGCAACCCTATAGGGTTATGGATGTATTGTCTTCCTCAAATTTAGTTTGTCCACCATCTCTATAGACACCACATTATCAGTACTACCACTATCAAAAATTAATTTACAGCACTTACCTTCAACCTTACAAACTATCTTAAACAGGCTCCTCCTTTGGACCGACTCATCAATTACTTTCCTCATCAAGAAGGCTTCACCTTTTTTAGGGTAATTCTCATCCACCTCTAATTCCTTTGGAGCTTTAGATTTAGCTTGCACTACTTGTGCTCCTCTCTATCTGGAAACATTTTCTAGATAGTCCCATGACATGTTGTGTAACACCTCACTGGTCCACCTATTCCTTTGCCTCTTCCTCTTGAAGCATTCCTTCCACTTCTGTTCTCATTGTTCCTGTCAGGATGTACTTGTTGGTTTGAACTGCTAGCTTCACCCTTCTGTTGTTGTTTCTTTCCTCTAGAGCCTCTTACCTTTTCTTTCTGACTCTACTTCTTCATCAGCTTTTCCTCATCCTTCAAAGCAATTTGATATGCTTCTTCAACATATCTTAATGACAACAAATTTAGTTCATCTTGTATATCAAACCTTAGACTGTTTACATACTTGGAAACTTTCTCAGGTGTATCCTCTATATGACCTGATCTAATATTCACCTTACAAAATTCCTCCATAAACTCCCTAAGTGTCATTGATTTCTATTTAAGATTTTGCAGTTTCCTAAACAAAACCAACTTATAATATTGAGGAAGAAATTTACCTCTCAACTTAGCTATCATTCTGCTCCAGCTATTGATCCTTACATTGTTCTTCAAGATTATCTCCTCTTGCACACCATCCCACCACAAGGATGCATGCCCTCTTAACCTTGTGACAACAAATCTGACATGCTTGTCCTCCTTCACTTCAGCCAAATCGAAGTGCTTGTTCATAGCATTGATCCAGTCAATTAGTTCTTCTGGATTCAAGCTTCCACTATAGAATGGCACATCTTCTCTTGAGCTAGAAGTTGCACCAAAGATGGATTTCAATATTTTATCTCAGGAGTTTCAGTAGTTGTCTCCTCCTCCTCTTCAAGTACCTCTTCATCACTTGTGTCTCTAGTGTGCTCATGACGTCTGCGGGTCTCTAAGGCTTCCATCCTAGCTCTCAGAGTTCTTATATCCTCTCTCGGGTCTGCATTGGCATCAGGTCTTCCTCGCCTTCCTCGACCTCTTCCAACTCTGACCTCCATCTCCTGACACAACAAATCACTTCTGGACACAATCTTGTTGTCAATAATATCTTTTTTCTGAATCTGTTAGTAGTACAGGAGTAAGCTCAATCTTGCTTTTCATTCAAGAAAACAAAATTCCAATCTCAATGACTAACAATCCATGATATTCAGAAATAAAGGCTATTACTACCCTGCTCTGATACCAAAACTAGTGCAGGGTTGGATCAACCACAGCCAACCCAACCAACACTTCTAGGATCGAGTGGCTCCTACACTTAGCAGGACTTCCAAATTTAGCCCTCGACCAAATTCTGCGCTACAATTTCCTCCTCACAATAGGGTTTCCACAAGCGGGTTATGGGATGCGGGATGTCAACAAACCTTTCAAAGTTTCCCCCCTGCAACTTCCTTTCCGCAACAAATTTTCTACAAGCGGGATGCGGGATGTCAACTTTCCAAAGTTGCTCCCTCGCAACTCTCCTTTCGCAACTTTTACGACCATCAAATCTTTGTGGCCTTCTCCATGACCGTCGATCTATTCTTTGATGTGGATCTCACAGATCCTTGTGGATCCGTTATCACCCTCGCAACTTTCTTTGTGGATCTCTCCTGGACCGTCAAATCTCCGTCTGCAGACTCAATCTCCATCGTTCATTCTCTGCAACAAACTGGTTAAGGCAGAAAATATGTGGGTTGTGCCAATTGATCAGAGAATCGATCAATCCAGCCCGCAATCTACAAGACTCATTAGCCTAACACTTCTATGCATGCATCTATGACCTATTTCAACTATTCAAGCAAGGATTTCATGCGTGAATCAACCATTTCACAGAAACACACAAATGTTCAGAAAACCGTCGAAGTCGGCTCTTCACGAATGCACAGCTCAAATCACTAAATGCATCTAGGCTAATAACACTACAAACACATATCTAATCCTTCTATTAAGCACACACGCAAACACATAGTTCGGATCTCTCCTCCAACCTTTCCAAAATATTTACAAGCGGAACCAGACGCAGGTCTGTCCATCTCTCTCTGCAAATTAGGAATTCTAATGCTAAAGAGTAGAACCCTTCATACTTCTCAAAACTACCTATTTAAGCTAAACTGTAATTCCTACACTTAGTGGTCTTGCAACCGAAAATAAACAACTAAAGCATGATGAAAACGTATCTGTCACAAACAAAACAAACTACGGCTTGATCTCCACGCAGGGAGTCATGATCCGTCATCCTTCCTACTTTTGGTACCAACCTATGACTCATCAAAACAAACAAAAATATGCCACAGCATGTGACCAACTCATCACATCGATGGCATGCCACGATGCTCCTGCATCATAACCCATGTATGTTATGGATTCATTTTAGAAATATATTATGTTTGATTAACACATGCACGAAGGTTGGACAACAAATTTTTGAAGTCCTCTGAAACAGGGGAATCTCATTTATTTTGATAGCTCAAAGATACCAAGAACATATACAAGGTAGATATACAACTATTATAATTTAACGAGCATTAAAATAATTACTTGCAAGAGAAATAAATAGAAAGAAAAAAACATTAAAGATAGACACACAATGTTTACATGGAAAACCCAAAACCGGGGAAAACTACCATAATAGATCTATTATCTCCCTTGACCAAAATCGGCCAAGTCGGGCCAAATGAGTTAGCCACCACACACCTCCAGGCCACTTTACAATGGAGCATCCTCAATCCTTATAAATGCTTCTTTACATGCAATACCTTGGGCCAATACCATGGGCTACCAAATACCATGGGCCCAAAAATCCATGTGTTGAGACCTAAACCATTTGACTCATTCCCGAATGAAGGTTAACCCTAAAACAACCCCATTAAGCTTGACTTGGGGATCTCACATATGCCCCATATCACCTACGTCTATATCCTGACTTTACTAGTGAGTTACCAAGGATATGCATGCCTTACCAGGTCTTACAAGCATATGCCCATTTACATGCAAACTGGTCCATTAATTTTTTCTTTTCATGTGTCTTCATGGTGACTTCACCATCATTATCTATTGCTACATCCTCTAACTTTTCCATGCTCACTAAAATGCTCTTTTTGTACATACATCCAACGTTGTCATTAATGTACATATAAAAAGAATCCATCTACCAGTTTACTTGGGTCCTCAACCACTATAACCGTCAGTTCTCTAGGAATTATGTTCACACACATGGTTCATCAATATTGGTCCCAAAATTGAGATTAAACGATCTCACATTCATCATGCAATCAAAGGATCAACCTCTTCAATCCACATGAAGCTAGGCTGCGAGTACACCTACCACCCTCATACCTACCTAGTGGTTCATTCCACACTTGATGCAACATCCCTTCTCTGTGCATAAGTGGGATACCTTGTGCTTCTAGCACCCAGAGAAATTACATTCTATCAAGGAACACAAAAACACTGCTAGGGTGTCGGGTACCACCAAACATGCACCCCATAATTAATTCAAAAAACCAAGTACAACACATTGAGCACAACTTTATGCCAAACCAAGGCTTTGGTACCACTTATTAGGATTTAACGAGCGTTAAAAAAATTACTTGCAAGAAAAATAAAATAAAACAAACAACCATTACGGATAGACACACAATGTTTACGTGGAAAACCCAAAACCGAGAAAAACCGCCATAATAGATCTATTATCTCCCTTGACCTAAACTAGAAAATCCAGGCCAAGTGAGCTAGCCACCGCTCACCTCCAGTCCACTTTACAATGGATCCTCCTCAATCCTTATAAAGGCTTCTTTACATGCAATACATTGGGCCAATACCATGGGCCAAAAAACCACATGTTGAGACCTAAACCATTTGACTCATTCCCGATTCAAGGTTAACCTTAACAACTACAACCAAATGTGATTGCAATAGAGAAACATGACGGTAGATTCATCATAGAAGAGGGCAGTAACACAACCCAAATGGTGGTTGATTGTCTCACTCTGAACACTAGCTAAGCCTCTATGACTATAACGCAAAATATTGGAAGCTAAGTATATTTTGATCATTTACCTTTAAGGTTCATTGATTCATCTCAAAGGAGGCTTCCTGCTAAGTATTTCATGGTTCAACCACTTTTTAGTGTCTTACAAGACTCAAGAATCTACATACGGAAATGAAACTATCCTACGAATTGACATATACAAACCTAAAATGAAATTTGTATGAAGAAATTGAAGGGGACCCAAATCAAAATGTGGAGTTGATTCTTAAATCCAAAATGAAATGTGAAGTAATAAATTGAAATATTGTAAGTGGAAGGGAAACCTGGCTACTCAAAGTCTAATGCTTATCTTAAAGGAAGTTGGAGGTAGAAGGGGTTGCAATGCAACCAATTTTGCATGCAACTTTCCTTTACATTTGTGTGAATATTACACACAAATAGGGGTTACATGTTCACAAACCACAAAAGAAACTTAAAATTGTTAAACAAATATGGTTTTGTTAATAGATTTGGTTATCAATTCAATGTACCTAAATAAGGCCTTAGAATAAATTTTAAATACCTAGGGACAAAGACATCCATATGTGATAAGATTTAACACATAATAGTTAGCTTTTTATTTTTATGAAACTAATAAGAAATCCAACTTGACAGTTGCGTGAAAGATATCAAAACATATGAATGGTAGTACATACATTGTTTAGAAGTATTCAATAGTGTTCCAATTGTTGAAATATTGTAACTTCGAAGAATATTCTTTATGTATCTTTTGTGGTCCCCGATGGTCCAACCGGGAGAACCACTTGTATTACATTGTACCC
>LPNX010044274.1:220449-231946 GCA_001517045.1 Pseudotsuga menziesii
AATCAATCAAAATGGCATTAAACTTTAAAACAATGTTCCAATCAATCAAAATGGCATTAAACTTTAAAACAATGTTCCAATCAATCAAAATAGAATTAAACTTTAAAACAATAGGATCAAAACAATGGAATATCCTCAAATAAATGGTAGCTTGTACACGGTCTAGGTGTAGTGAGCACCATTTTGAACAATAAGATTAATAAAAATTAAATTTAAATAATAATAAAAAGTATTTTTGCCAGTAACTACTAAGAAAACCAAAAGCAAAAATTATCAAGGCAAACACTTAACTAAATGATTCATTGTTTTAGAATTAATTATTATTTTATATATAAAAGAGTAAATTTTGATAGTTAAACAAGCATTACAACCACACATAAACAAAGTTATTTAAAGTCTAATTTCTATGTTGTTATGCCAAAAAATTCAAGCTTATTGTGAGATAACAACAATTTATAAAACACTACAAACTACCAAGGAAATTAAGCTAATATATAACTAAATTAGTTAGCCTTCCTAAGGGAAAACTGCGTATAGAGCAACAAATTTCAATTTCCACAACCAAACTAGTTGATTGTAGAACTTATTCCTCTTGTTTTTTCATTGTATATCTCATAGTCTAAACGATTTAGACTACTTAAAAATTAAGGTTATAAACTAAGCTACTATGAAATCAAAATATGTCCATTATAATTGTTGATGCTTTGCAAAATAGTGAAAACAAACAGTCAAATTGGACATCCATGTGACAAACATATTAATTGTCGGACTTACAAGCATGTCAAATTAGACATCCATGTGACAAACATATTAATTGTTGGACTTTTCACATGGAAACACGCACGGAAAACCCAGCAATACTTCCCCACATTAGTGGATGGTAGAGGTGGTAAACCGTCGGCTATCCTAGCAGAAGGCCTAACCCCAAAGGACTCAAGGCTCGAACTCGTGACCTCTCCCCGAACCGAGAAAGTGTGCACACGTCTTACCAATTGAGCTAACCCTTGGGGATAATTGTTGGACTTACAAGCATGTAAATTAGCAAACAAGTAGAGGACAAGGAAGAATCATACAAACTAAAGATTTGAGGTATAAATTTGACAAAATTATATTGTCGGACTTACAAGCATGTAAATTAGCAAACAAGTTGAGGACAAGGAAGAATCATACAAACTAAAGATTTGAGGTGTAAATTTGACAAAATTATATTGGCTTGTCAGGTTGGTGAAAGCAATGAAGGATTCTTATCCCAATCAGGTTCAAGTCTCTCCAGCACATATTCTCCTCATATTCTCCTCTTGTGTTTGTGAAAGTGCGACGCCAAGTACATCTCCTACCTAAAATAAACTTAAATAAAAATACACACACGCGCGCACACACACAGATATATATATATATATATATATATATGTGTGTGTGTGTGTGTGTGTTGGTTCTTCGAATGGAAAGTGCGACGCCAAATACATCTCCTACCTGAAATAAAATTAAATAAAATATATATATATATATGGGGACACGAATAGGTGCACTGCAGTCACCAAAATTTATCTTATCAACATTTAGTAAAATGGTAGAGGAAGGGAAATCAACTACAAATCCATATGAGGGGGTTGATATAGGAGACAAATACTCTACATGTTGTAGAGCATTAAATGCGACGGCGGTCGCACTGTCCGTCGTCGGATCCTTTCCAAAGTAAGATCCAACGGAGGACAGTGCGACCGCCGTCACATTTAATGCTCTAAGTATTTTTCGCCGTTGATATATGGGACCTGCCACTTGGAAGGAATGCGGTCATGATGACTCTGAGGGCAAGAGTGGAGAAAAGGTTTTTTTATTTAGGTGGAAGCTTTCCTGAAAAAGCTATGTTGTGGGTGTCGGGGGCAGGTTTTGCTAGCAACGAAGTACCGACAGGGATGGATGAGGAAAACCCCTTTGTTTCTCCGGTCCAAAACTAGACCACTGCCGGTTTGGTGTCTTCCCAAACCTATTAGCTTTGGTTTGGTGCTCCAAGGTTGGTCCCAACTCAAGTGGATGTAGAGATGCTCGGTTCCCTATAAGCGTCTCGGTTGGAGGGTGGTGAAGGATTCGAAGCCCTGCAGCTTTTGAAAGGGCTATCTATATCTTGTCCACGATGCTCGAGCCCTCCGTCGGATTTTCCATTAGATCCAAATGGGTTTCTAACAATTTATGGTGGATCTTTGGATAACGTTGTCCGAGTCTTAGGGTGTTTATCTTTTGGTGGGGGTTATCATATCCTAGAGGCTACGGGCCCACGATTGATTGAGGTCAGGAATCCTTGGGCGTTTAAAGTGGAGGCTCCACCAAGGAGCCAGAGGAGTTTGTCTCAAACTCAAGAGAGGGTGAATGCAAGACTCGAAAAAGACAAAGGGTTTAAAAAATAAATCCCGAAAGCAAAAATTTATTGTCGGTGAGAAAATACAACTCCATAGTGTGGCAAAAACGGCAAAAATGGCAGACGGCTATCACAGGTCGGGTTCATGGGCACAAATTCAATGTCAAACACACACACATAATGGGCTACTACCCACAGGGGTCACCAATTTGGGTATAAGCCAAAGGTACTTGGGTTGGAAAAACATTTGTTTGCCTTTATTCTTCAAAAGGTGGAGGATGTGCAATGGGCTTTACAAAAGAACTGGTGTATAGGTGCAGCTCCAATGGCCCTGAAACTGTGGTCTCCTATTTTTGTCGCCCAAAGTGAACATCTAACATTGCCCCATTATGGGTTCGTCTATCGGGTTTGCCATTGGATTATTGGTCGATATATACGTTCAGAAGCATTGGGAATATGTTGGGAATATTTTTGTAGGTTAATGTCATTCAAAGATACTGGTGAAATCACAATAGCCAAGATATTGGTTAGAATTGATACAATGTGAAATGACAATAGCCAAGATATTGGTTAGTATTGGTTAAAATTGATACGAGGAAGGATTGCATGAGGATTTAGAAAGTGAGAGGGGTTTATTTACCAATGTTCCCCAAGTTTCCGGGACGCTGAAACACATGAGCGGGGAAATGCACAATGGGGGCTTGTGGAGACCACCCCAAATTTTAATGAAATTCGAGGGGGGAAGGGGAAACGTTTCCTGATTTTGGGGACGCTGAGAAACGTTTCCCCGGGAGCCCATGGGGCTCAAGGAGCGAGGGGGCACGCCCCCAAGGTTGGGGGCGAATCCCGGTGTAACATTGCTATTTACCGTCATCCAGAAATTGAATTACGAAGGGGTACCATTCCAATACAAGGGATGCCATCGGTATGGTCATCTGGAAGAGTCATGCCATCTCCCCTTTCAGCTAAGACAGGAAGCTAGGGTCAGCTATGAATCAACCACGAGATTGATGTATTCAGGGCCAGTGGGTTCGAAGGAGGCAGTCACAAAAAGTTGCGAGTTTGAAGATGGAAACCAGAGAGGGGACATGATTGGGTGCAGCGTGGGTCAACAAATCCGGGTCGAAGGTTCTCAGGGATCCACTCCCATTTTGGGAACTAATCAACAAGCGACTGCTGGAGAAGAGATATCTCGGAATGAAAATCGTGCCATTGCTATCCAGGGTGCTCCAGAGTGCTCTAATCCAAGTACGAAGGGCATCCTTGGGAGGCTATAGAGTCGGCCCAAGACACTAGTTGACAATTCCTTATGTTGAAGACAAACTTCGACCAGGATTATAATCACGCTGATTGGTCAATCTCAAGGATGTTTATTTGTTAAGGTTTCAGATTTCGTTGTGTGGACATGGTGATGCATTGGGTTATTTGATGGAGGAAACTCGTATTGCAAAGCAAGGTAGGGGTATTCTATTCTTGGATGGCTCAAAAATGGTTAATAACCATTATGCAAATAATTACCTTCTCTCTATGAGGACTCAATTGAAAAAGCTCTTGTTTGGACACTCTTTTGTGTTGCTTCCATGGTTGTGAGTCTGTGACCAATGCTCATAACACTAACTCTTGGCTTATTGGGTTGGATTCCCTCCTGCCACCTGGTCTTTTATTCGCCCCAAAGTTATAAAAAGGCATATGAGTATCCCTTTTAGGGTTAGATTGTTTCTAGTAGCCATGTGGGATCGGTGTCTTCAAAGGTTGCAAAGTTACATATTTGGCATCATAAGGACTTACCCTTTGTTGGGAAGTTGACAATGGCTAGACATATTCTCCAAAACTCTCATGTGTATTCTCCAAAACTCTCATGTGTATTATGTCTCTTGTCGATATCCTAGCAGGGCCTAATTTTGCCAATGTGAAGAAATCTTGATGGCGTACTTGTGGTCTAAGTATGATGGCAAGTGAGGTCTTCCTCTAGTTCCATGGGATGTTTGCATTGTGACCAATTACAAGGGGGGCTTGATTTAATTGATGTTGCCTCACAAGGCAATATTTTAGTGGCCAAGTGGCCAGTGCAATGTCTTGAGGATTATATGCCTTGACAAGGTTTTTGTCTACACCAAGTGCTTTCAGTGCAACATATTCGCAGATTTTAGGGAATCTTTGGTTTTGTGACATCATTTCCACTCCCAATCTCACTCAAGTTACGGGTTGACTTCAAGAGAATTTTGTAACTTGGAAAGTTGTTGTTGGGTTGGTCCAATGGCAATGTGTGAGCAATCGATTTGGTTGGGACCTAGTTTGTCAATCAATTTGAAGTAGGGAGTAGGATGATTGTATTGTGGAGGTGTTGTGGTTTTAGACATGCATGCTAAGCCGAATGAACATCTTATTCTGGGGAAGTTTTTGGGATCCCTATACTCACTCTTAGGAGTGGGAGCCTTATGCTCAAGAGTATGGACTTCTAACCATTGATCGTCACTCGATCATGGAGCTATGATCCCTTGTTTCAGAGATTAAGTCGGTTAAGATGAAAATTGGTATGCCTCAATCGTTTTTGAGGGACTAGAGGTAAAGTTTTGGTAATTCATTTCTTTAGTAAATCCCACCATTTGTATTCAACACTTCATCTGAAATGTCCTCTTTCTTGGTTATTAATACTCAACGGGTATCTAAGAACCTAGACAAGAATTGTGTTCAATGTCTGCATGGTATGTGCATTGTGAAACTTTCCTATAAGTTGAAGTTTTTGTTTGGCTGGCCATCTATAAAGGGACCATGTATAACGCCAAGTTGACCAAGAGTAGACTCTTAGATGGCGTTTGTCTAGTTTTCCAGCACCCAAAGACCGTTACATGTATCTTCTGGGAGTGTTGGTTCACCAAGCATTGTTGTAGTTGGTTTCAAGATCAACGTTTTGCATTGCTCCAAGGTAGGGTGCATTGGTGCGTTGCTTTGTTTAGGGATGGTCGTTCTCTTGTTCGTGATGCTTTCTCCAAAGTTTGGCATTACTTGTGGATCTCGATGTTATTCATGTTGTGGAAACTTAGGTGCAAGTTTGTTTTCAATTAAAAGATTAGCTCTTTGTCTACTTTCAGTTCTTTATGGAAAGATGAGGTACGCCACCAGCTTTTGGCAAAGGGAACTTTGTTGTTAAAAAAATGCCCAATCTTTGGATTGCACAAAGTATTCTATGTTTATCCTTGCTCTAGTCGTTGTTAGGAAGAGGTTGTGAAGTTCATTGTAAATACACTTCCACTTTTTCCAATTTTGTTTGAATACTTTTTTTTGTTGATACAAGACATATTTTTCATTATAATAAAAAGAACATGTTACTAGTGCAATAGCTAATATTCAGGGCAGCTATTGTTCGGACTTTCATGCTTGGGCTACTACCATCAACTATGTATCCAAATCTTAATGGTCCTATTGGCACCACAAGATAATGCTCTCTTCATACCAAGTGATGCTTCGATTCCATGTTTGGTGGTGTATAGATTACCCAAGCTACCCGCTGTGGCGACTTTCACACTTGGGCTTGTTGATTTTCTGAGCAGCATCGAGAGCCCTTCTCTTCGAAGAATGGGACCACCTAGTCCAGGACCACGGTGAAGACTCAACCTAGTGTTGAGTGACCATTCTATTGAATGGTAGATATCTGGTCTGGGACCATAATATAAACCCAGATCTGCCCTGGCTAGACTCAACCTTGTGTTGAGTAGACATCTGGTCCAGGACCACGATGTAGACCAGTCTGTGACTGGTAGACTCAGCTTAGTTCTGAGTAGCCATTCTTTGGGAGAATGAAGACACTGTAAGCCCTAGACTGGGTATGGGCATGTGTGTGGCACTTTGACCCTTGATCTATGAACTTGGTGTGCTTCTCCAAGGATTAGCTACCCTTGGTTAAATTACCCTAATACCAGATCTAGGTGTCACACAGTGTGTGAGTTAAAAACATTAATAACTTTCTTGGTTTATAATGATGTACTTTTGAAATAAAAAAGTACCACAGGGGCACTTGGTAAAAGGCCAAAGTCAAAAGTCAAAAGAAATAAAAACTTTTTGTACCACATGAAAAAGACCACAAGGTGGAAGACAAAATTAAATAAAGACTTCTTATAAAAGTCAAAGGAAAAAAATAAAAGTATCTTTTTGGTAAAATGAAAGTGAAATTATGAAAAGAATAAAAATATTATTATTTTTATCTTTCCTAATCTTGTCCACCTAAAAGGACCAAGGTGGAAAACAAAATAAAATAAGGACTTCTTATAAAAGTCAAAGAAAAAAAATAAAAGTACATTTTTGGTAAAAGTGAAAGTGAAATTAGGAAAAGAATAAAAATATTTTTATTTTTATTTTTCTTAATCTTGTCCACTTACAGGTGAACAAAAGCTATAAAAGAAGATCAAGGCTTCTCATTTGTCACACACACTTTTGCTCTCACAGGTGAAGAAGACTATCTTATGTTCAATCCTCAGCTAGGGTTTTATCAGCAAAGTCCATCTTCAGCGTTTTTGCACAACCATCTTCAACATTCCATTTTTTAGGCAGTTTTCAGTAGTCTGATATTTTTGGGCAATTTTCAGAGAGTGATATTTTCGCGCAGTTTTCAATAGTTTGATATTTTCAAGCAGTTTTCAGCAGTCTTATATTTTTTGGCAGTTTTCAGATAGTCTGATATTTTCGGGTAGTTTTCAGCAGTCTGATATTTTTGGGTAGTTTTCAGCAATCTGATATTTTCAGGCAGTTTTCAGACAGTCTGATATTTTCGGGCAGTTTTCAGTGATCTGATATTTTCGGGCAGTTTTCATACAATCTGATATTTTCGAGCAGTTTTCGATAGTTTGATATTTTCGGGCAGTTTTCAATAGTCTGATATTTTCGGGTAGGAGAGAGAAAATCTCAATTTTTCTGAGAAAGCCCTAAATTGGTAATTTTCTGTAATTCTGAAAATTGTGGGTAAAATTATCAGTCTGATTTTTACTGATGAATTTTACAGTTACTGTGGTCAAAATCCAGATTAGGATTTGAGGAACTTTTTGAAGAATTTCTTAAGCCATCTCATTTACGAGATGAGCTATTAATGCTTTTGGGGTTTTTGTCCTTTGAAGGTTTCCCTAGTGAAAAATATTGTGTCCATGTGTGCTGATGTGATGAATGTGTTTTTACTGCACTGCTGATCTATTTATGTTTATCTGCAAATTTTTAAAGTTTATGCTAATGCTGAAAATCCAACATGGTATCAGAGCTTAGCATGTGAAAACGCAGTAAAGGGATACTGCTGTTGTTTTTCACTAGATCTTGGAATAAGATTTGCAGATCTAACATTTGGATAAGTAACAGAGATGGCTACCGTTGGTTTCAAACCGCAAGAGAAGCTCTCTGGTTCAACAAACTTCAATTCCTGGAAGGCCAGGGTGACTGCCATTCTTGATGAGAATGACTTAGATGACATTGTTCTTAATATCACAGAAGAGCCAACTACAAATGTTGGTAGGCTTGCCTACAAGAGGAAGCAAGGTAGGGCTAGAAGAGTTATTTATAATTCTATCAAAGAAGAATTGATGCTTAACATCACATCCTTGAAGATTGCTAAAGAATGCTATGATACATTGGTAAACCTCTATGAAAAGAAGGCTCCCAGTCAAAAGAGAGTCTTGAAGATGAAAGTGTTGGTTCCATCTTCACCAAGATCAAACAGGTAAGAGATCAACTCCTTGCTATTGGTGTTACTGTTGATGATGATGATCTTGTACAAATAGTGGTTGATGGTCTCCCAAGCTCTTGGGAAACCTTCATGGCATCTGTCTGTGGACGAGAAAATCAACCAACCTTTGAAAGGCTTTGGCATGATTGCATACAAGAAGAAGCAAGGAACAATGACAAGGTAATCAAGCAAGATAACCTTGCACTTGCAGCAAAGACCAAGAAGTTCAAGAAGTCTTTCCATCAACAAAAGAAAGGGAAAAAACCCCTGGGTAAGTTTTCTGACATGTCTAAGATTGAATGTTATACTTGTTACAAGTTTGGGCATTATGCTAAAGACTGCAGGCAGAACAAGAAGAAACCCAAGAGAAGGTTTCAGGCATTTGCTGCAGAAGCAGAGGAAGAAGAAGATGAAGAACCAAAGAAGAAGAAGAAAGTCAACGCTAATAAAACTGACGAGCCTAGAAGAGAGTACTATTTGATTTCTGCTCTAACTGGTTCTTTCTCAGCTTGCTCTACTTCTTGGTTGGTGGACAGTGGTGCCTCCAAGCACATGACAGGTAATCGTGGTACCCTTACCAGTTACAAAAAGAAGAAGTTCACGACTCAGGTAGAACTTGGAGATGACTCCACTTACAAGATTGAAAGAGTTGGCTCAACTTCACTTCAACTTAATTCAGGTACGGTTCTTCATATTGATGATATTCTTTATGTTCCTGGTTTAAAGAAGAATCTTTTATCTGTTGTTGGTTTAAAAGACAAGGACCACAGAGTCCTCTTTATGGACAAGAAGGTCTTTTTATGGGAAAAAGACACAGATCTAGACTCAGTAGTACAGATTGGGGTTCAAGAGGGAGATCTCTACAAGGCTTCAAAAGTTTCTACTCATGCTTTGGTACATCACTCAGTTGATCCCTGTGAACTTTGGCATAGAAGGTTTGGACACCTTCACTACATAGCTCTCCCAAGATTGCAGAAGTTGGTTACAGGTATGCCAGAAGTTTCTTTAAAGCATGAAGGAATTTGCAAAGGATGTGCTCTAGATAAGAACACTGAGAAATCATTTCCCAGAAGCAAGAGTAGATCTAAAGGCATTTTGGATTTGATTCATTCTGACATTTGTGAGCCCATGTCTTCACCCTCGTTGAGTGGGTGTTTATATTATGTCTTGTTTATTGATGACTACTCTCGGAAGTCTTGGATTTACTTTCTCAAGGCCAAGAGTAAAACCTTTGACAAGTTCAAAGAGTTCAAGACACTAATTGAAAATCAGACTGGCAGGCACATCCGTATCTTGAGATCAGATAATGAAGGTGAGTATGAATCTAATGAGTTTGATGATTTTTGTCGAGAAGCAGGAATCAAGAAAGAGCTGACAGTGCCTTACACCCCCCAGCAGAATGGGGTTGCAGAAAGGAAGAATAGAACGATCTGTGAGGCTGCTAAAGCCATGATCACTGATATAGATCTTCCTTTGTATGGGCTAAAGCTACCGAAACTGCAGTGTACTTTAAAGTTGTTCATAATCATGTCTTGATACTTGTTCTATATGTAGATGGCTTGTTTCTTACAGGTGATGAACAGTTGATAGACCAGTGTAAGAGGGAGCTTACCTCTGAATTCGAGATGAAAAATCTCGGATTGATGCATTACTTCCTTGGCTTAGAAGTCTGGCAAAAGCCAGGTGAGATCTTCCTGACACAAGGAAAGTATGCAGTGGATATCTTGCAGAGATTTGGGATGCAAGACTGCAAATCCATGAGCGTACCAATGACTACCAACTTGACAAAGTTGCAGGACTCAGCGTCTAGTTCACAGAATGTGGACTCTACTCTATACAGACAGCTCATTGGTTCCCTGATGTATCTCGTGCATACGAGACCAAACATTTGCTACACAGTGAATGCACTGAGTCAGTTCATATCAGATCCGAAGCACACACACTTGGTAGCCACCAAACATGTACTCAGATATGTGCAAGGGACTATCACTTATGGGCTCAAATATACTTCCAGCAGTGGAGTATTGTTATCTGGATATTCAAATTCAGATTGGGCTGTCAATGCAATCGACCGGAAAAGTACCTCTGGTTATTGCTTCAGTATGGGATCAGCGATGATCTCTTGGTCTAGTAGGAAGCAGGGTTCCATAGCTCAGAGTACAGCTGAGGCAAAGTATATTGTTGCAAGCGATGCCTGCAAGGAATTTGGCTCAGAAAGTTGTTATCTGATATGTTTGAGGGAAATCTTGACTCAACGATCATCCATTGCGATAATCAGAGTTGCATAAAGCTTTCAGAGAATCCAGTGTTTCATGACAGATCAAAATACATTGAAATGAGGTATCATTTCATTGGAGACCTAGTGCAGAGAGGTGCTCTGAAATTGCAGTACATTCATACAGATGAACAGATAGCAGATATTCTGACCAAGCCTTTGACAACATCAAAGTTCATGTACTTTTGTGACAAGCTTGGTATGGCAGAGAATGCCTCTCTCGCTGAGAGGGAGTGTTGATTTTCTAAGCAGCATCGAGAGCCCTTCTCTTCGGAGAATGGGACCACCTGGTCCGAGACCATGATGAAGACTCAACCCAGTGTTGAGTGACCATTCTGTTGAATGGTGGATATATGTTCTGGGACCATGATATAAACCCAGATATGCCCTGGGTAGACTCAACCTTGTGTTGAGTAGACATCTGTTCTGAGACCACAATGTAGACTAGTCTGGGACTGGTAGACTCAGCTTAGTTCTAAGTAGCCATTCTTTGGGAGAATGAAGACATTGTAAGCCCTAGAGTGGGTATGGGCATGTGTGTGGCACTTTGACCATTGATCTATGAGCTCGGTATGCTTCTCCAAGGATTAGCTACCATTGGTTAAGTTACCCTAGTACCAGATCTAGGTGTCACATAGTGTGTGAGATAAAAGCATTAATAGCTCTCTTGGTTTATGATGATGTACTTTTGAAATAAAAAAGTACCATAGCTCTTTTGGTTTATGATGATGCACTTTTGAAATAAAAAAGTACCATAGCTCTTTTGGTTTATGATGATGTACTTTTGAAATAAAAAAGTACAAGGGCACTTGGTAAAAGGGCAAAGTCAAAAGTCAAAAGAAATAAAGACTTTTTATACCACATGAAAAGGACCATAGGTGGAAGACAAAATTAAATAAGGACTTCTTATAAAAGTCAAAGGAAAAAAATAAAAGTACATTTTTTGTAAAAGTGAAAGTGAAATTAGGAAAAGAATTAAAATATTATTATTTTTATCTTTACTAATATTGTCCACCTAAAAGGACCACAGGTGGAAAGCAAAATTAAATAAGGACTTATTATAAAAGTCAAAGGAAAAAAATAAAAGTACATTTTTGGTAAAAGTGAAAGTGAAATTAGGAAAAGAATAAAAATATTATTATTTTTATTTTTCCTAATCTTG
>LPNX010044274.1:232006-247655 GCA_001517045.1 Pseudotsuga menziesii
AATATCAAGCCTTATCATTTGTCACACACTTTTGCTCTCCCAGGTGAAAAAGACTATCTTATGTTCAAACCCTCGGCTATAGTTTTATCAGCAAAGTCCATCTTCAGCGTTTTAGCACAGCCATCTTCAGCATTCCATTTTTTTGGGCAGTTTTCTGCAGTCTGATATTTTCGGTTAATTTTCAGACAGTCTGATATTTTTGGGCAGTTTTCAACAGTCTGATATTTTCTGGCAGTTTTCAGCAGTGATATTTTTTGGCAGTTTTTAGACAATCTGATATTTTCGGGTAGTTTTCAGCAGTCTGATATTTTTGGGCAGTTTTCAGCAATCTGATATTTTCAGGCAATTTTCAGCAGTCTGATATTTTTGGGCAATTTTCAACAATCTGATATTTTTGGGCAGTTTTCAGACAGTCTGATATTTTCGAGCAGTTTTCAGCAATCTGATATTTTTGGGCAGTTTTCAACAGTCTTATATGTTTGGGCAGTTTTCAGACAGTCTGATATTTTCGGGTAGTTTTCAGCAGTCTGATATTTTCAGGCAGTTTTCAGCAGTGTCATATTTTTGGGCAGTTTTCAGACAATCTGATATTTTCGGGCATGAGAGAGAAAATCTCAGTTTTTTTTAGGAAGCCCTAAATTGGTAATTTTCTGTAATTCTAGAAATTGTGAGTAAAATTATCAGTCTGATTTTTACTGATGAATTTTACAGTTACTGTGGTCAAAATCCAAATCTGGATTTGAGGAACTTTTTGAAGAATTTCTTAAGCCATCTCATTTACGAGATGAGCTATTAATGCTTTTGGGGTTTTTGTCCTTCGAAGGTTTCCTCAGTGAAAAATATTGTGTCCATGTGTGCTGATGTGATGAATGTGTTTTCACTGCACTGCTGATCTATTTATGTTTATCTGCAAATTTTTAAAGTTTATGCTAATGCTGAAAATTCAACAGGGCTACTATTACCAGCTATGCATCTAGGAACTATTTTTTTTAGCTGGTGGGATGGCTCAAGTGGTTGAGTGCTTTAAGCTTCATGCAAGAGGTATCAAGGCCGATTCCCCGGTCTGACTGCCTCTGTTGAGTGCCTCACTTAATGCCCCTGCCAAGTCGAGCACCGTAACCAGCACCAATGGGTTTATTCATTCTCAAATGTAGGGAAGTGCCCAGGAGTTTCCTGTGACGTTTTCCTTGGAAAAAAAAGTTGCTGCTGTTATTAGTGTCACAAAATAATGTTTTACTCATACCAAGCAGTGCTTTGCAATGCAATACAACAGAAACTTCTGAATGTCCAAGTCAATTTTAGGATAACTATAATAAAGATTTTTAAATTTTTATAAATGTCTAGACTATATTGATACATCGGATGATAAACACTGGCAAATTTTTGGATAATTAAAACAGTACAACTTACAAGGGAATAAACAAGCCAATGACAACCAACACAGTCATGCGCACCTCAGATTTCCTATCATGATCAAGTTCTAAATTCTACTGCATATCCTTCCTTTTCAGCTAGTAATAGAAAAAGGTCAAGTAAAGTTTTGCAGCTCATGTGAGGCTCTTTTCCATCTTAACAGCTAGATATAGAGTTAACATCGAGGGAAAATATCTCAAAGGCAGTCATGTTGGGTCTAGTTCTATAGAAAATTAGAAATTCAATGCACCATGTCAACAAAGGGATCGGACCAATTTGAAATCAGTATAAAAGAAGCAGAAAACAATGAAGGAAAATCCGACTCAAGTCATCATCAAATACGATGACTTTTTAGAGTGCTTGAAAAGACGAGTTCTTCATGTAACACCTTCTGATGTGTAGACAAACATCAATTGAATATGAAAGAAAATCCTGAATAGATGCATTGCAATATCAGCTGTGCAAAAGCTAGCACTTTCAAAACTATAATCCATATAAATATGAAAATAGTTTCATGAATATCCTGACCCATCATTGTCATGCTACTGAAAATCTTTCTCAACTCATCAATCTCAAATAGTATCCTTTTATATTCCTAATCTTGCATGGAAACCCCCGTTTTCATGCTTCTCAATGGTTTCCTTACCAAATCAAGCATCCCAATGTTGCAGTAAACTGCCTTTGAGTTTGATCTGGGTTCAAAAATCTTGAATTAGTAATAAGCCCTTCCAAAACATTTTGATTTTTATGAAGGTTGCAATTTGCAACTAGTCAGACTTTTGACTCAGTCTGCAAAATATAGCAGAATGCACACATCTCGACCAATCAATGGGTGTGGCTAGAGAAACACCCATTTTTTTTCTCTATAATAATCATTTTGCTGTTTTTGTATGTGCTCCCTGACACTCCCCACACTTCCACTCATGATAACCGTGCCGTTTTCCATATAAGCTGCACCATCTGCATAATCAAGTTCTTCCAAACGATGTGTCACCCATAATGCAGTGACTCCTTGAGGCCCGTCTACAACATTTCGAACAGCTTCAATCACCCCAATCTGTGCAGTACAATGATCTTTTTAATCAAACATGGAAAGAAGCTTCTAAAAGCAAATTAAGAAACCAAACATAAATAAGAAATACTTTGTACTCCATTAATATCCACATCAAACCATATAGGAGAAATAGTAATTTTGAAGCAAACTGCAAAGAGAAATTCGTTAACGAGAATCTTCTTTTTCAGTCACCCAAATAAATTAAAATTATCTGGCAAACACAGGTAGAACAAAGCAACGTTCAGTCCCAATATCATGTCATAAATTATTTGCTTTCATATAAGCATTAACACGCAAGTTTTTCAGATGTTGCTTTTCAAATGCATAAGAAATCTTTGCTTTAATAATAGGAAAAGAGCCAACGTGACAGTCATGTCCAGATTTTACACAAAGCTTGTGTGTCCAGATTTTACATATAGGCTGAAGATTCACAAATGTGGCCATTTTTCTTGTAATGATGAATTTACAAATATTATGAAACTTGAGTTTTCATTGGATATACTTCTATGATAGTTCCACTCTTATATTAATTATCAACAAATAGTTGAATAGTTAAAAGTTAAACTTTAACCTGAGCATTATTAGCTATTTTAGTTGAAATTCCACTTTTATCTTAACAACTAAATTTTAATAGTAACATTTTGTGAATTTTTAAAAGTTCAAATTGTAAGTATATTTAAGTATTTGGTCATCCTTACCGTATCCATATTATGTCAAGTATTCGCCAGATTTCGAAATCCATGGTAATTTCTGTACACAAATTCTGAATATAGCCGAATCTTGCTGCTATGGTAAAAATGTTAATTAAGCCTACAGCAACTCCCATACAAACCCAGAAGCTAAAAAACCATCAAACTAAATGCAAATCCAACTTTACTCGGATATTGACCAAGCTGTATGAAGACACTATCAAACCAAGCAGAAAGGATTTCTTTGTTGCAAATCCCAAACATTTTTTGCTTCAGAATATCCATTTAATTAGACATAACAAATGCCTTGCCATTTGAAGTCAAATTTAGCTCACCAACTTCTTAAGAGAAACGTTGTTTAGAAGTCCTAGGTTTTCATTCAACAGTCTTGACATGTAATAAATTTCCTCAAAATATATTGCTGGTTCAACATTAAACTTGGCTTATTTATGCAATAAAAATTATAATTAGACTATAAACCACTTTGAAATTCCTTTTTCAGAATTTCTGATTGCCAACAGGCACCGGTTTACAGGCAAGGTTGACAGAGTGAAAAGCCATCCACCACAGTTTCCATTTTCACTGCAGTCTGCCACACCTGTATGGCATGAGTTTCAAATAAATGAGGACAGGTGCAAATCCTGGACGACTTTGGCAGGCCACAGAATAGCTAACCATCAGACCTGACACCTAAACCAAAGAATGTCTTCTCTTTGCAGTGCAGCCCCTTAGGGCAAGTTTCTTAAAGCACTTCCAGAAAAAAAAAATATAAGTCTTAATCCTCGAAATTCTTTACAAAATATCCTTGATTATCATTTTTTATGACCTTTGGAATGAGCTATTGAAACTTTAGGCAAACATGTTAAAAACCGTATGTATCCAATTCTGCTTGACAAATTCCCTACATAAGACATTTGCACATGGCATTCAAAGATTTGAAACAACTTTAAGGTCTGTCATAAGGCTTGACCTCATTTCAAAGTCCCATATAAATGTGCAGTATAGCATCGAGAACATACTGGCAGCTGGCTAATCCTACATGAACTACAGAAACCTACCTTCTTTAGATACAACTATATCCTAGGGCCACAATTGGAAGCTTTGGAAGCACAAGTAGAACATTTGCTGTAAATTTTATTGAGCTTTAATAGAAAGCATGGACCAGCAAAATAGAAAAATTGCTGAATGGACAGTCATCAAGACTAACAACAGGGAGTCACTAATTTCGGAAGGGCAAGTTTATAATGATGCCCTTATCTGGCTACGTTAGTGAAGAATTAGGATTTATTATATCCTTAAGAGCTATTAGAAGCTAATGAGTAATATTACTCACACAGCACATATAACAGTTGCATACTCTTCCAAATTTGAAGAAAAATCTTTGTAAATGCAGAAAGACGGTAGGAAAAGTTCAATGATCTTGAAGATGGATCTTCAGAATTTGAGAAAGAATTGCATAAATTAGATTGAAAAGAAGTCTGATTTTGAAGATGGATCTTCAGAAGTTAAGAAAGATGAGCACAAATTAGATTGAAAGAAGGTCCATGGCGATTGAGGAGCTAAAGCTGAAAACCATAGATGCTTTGGAGAAGGGGAATAACTGCACACTAAGTATTGGTATCCTGAGAAGATGCCTAAAGACCCATGCAATCATCACATTCACAAGGGGTCTTAGAGAGTTCTATAGCAAGTTTCTCAAGGACTTGATAGCATTCAGCAAGAAACAAAAAAAAATGAGTCTTGATTTAAAACGGTTATGAGCTGAAGAGTACCACACCTTGTGGAGCTTTAAGGCATTTTTAGGCTAATCAACCGGTACTAAGGAGAACCAAGGACTGATTTTGCAAGTCTCAATATGGCCCGCCCATTCAGTTTAGCCCACATTGCTGTTGAAATATTGTAACTTCGAAGAATATTCTTTATGTATTTTATTGATGTAACCTATTGGAGATGTTTTATTCCTCTGTCGATATGTTACTATTGTATTTGGTCATCATAGAGTCATGAGGTAAAACCTCCGTTGTAAGTCGGGTCAATAGAACCCTCCTAAATATAATATAATATTGTTTTGTGTCTTCCTAGGTGTCGGCCCAGTAAGTTTGTTGGGGCTGACTTGATTAAGGAAAATGTCAAGTGGAAGAAAGAGTATAAATAGAGGAGGTGCGTTCCTCATTTGAATACACACACTCACTTGTGTATAACGCATAGGAGAGAGAGAGAGACATATCTGCTAGGAGAAGGAGCACCTGTTTGAGGTTTTGTCTTTGTACTTTGATACATCTATATAGAGGAATTTTTGTTGGGTTTTCTTCCCCATGAGGGTTTCCCAGGATAAATTTCTGTGTTCTTTTGTGTGGTTATGCTTGCCTTTCTTTCAGTGATCTATGGTTATGATGTTATGAAGTTATCGGATCTTGTATAACCATTAAAAACTTAACATGGTATCAAAGCTACCTTGAAAGAAGTCTTTGTGCAACCGAAACACTACCATAGCTACAGCTACTGAAGATTAGGGTTTCATGCTCGAAAACCCCAAAATACAAAAACCAGTCATGTTGGGACTTTCGCTATAACACGATATTGGAGAAGGCTCAGGTGTTGAAACTTTGATAGGCCGAAGATGAAATCTTGTTGTGCCCTGTGTAAAAGTTTCAGCCTCAGATTCCCTATATTCTAGGAGATATGATTCTTCCAACTCAGGGTTCCAGCCTCTCCCAGAATTCAGCCTTAAACGGGTGACCTAGGGAGAATTGCTATATCTCAGGCTAGGAAGGTCCAAATGAAATTTCAAAAGATGTTGCATATAGGGTATAGACTATAGTTTCTGTGATAAACGTTTTAGACCCCGAAGGTGAAACAGTGACACGTGGCAATCCGTACAAGTTCTCTATGCTGAACAATTTTGAGATAAGTCACCTTGGGAAGCTTCGCATATGTCCCACTTGGTGAAACCAATTCTGCTCTAACTTGTGGGGGTTGGAAATAAGACAAACCAGGCTACTGCAGGACGAAGTTTCAGACCTTGAGGAGCAAAATCTTCGGAGCTATAGCAAGAGCAAGATCAGTCAATTCTATAGAAGAAACTGGAGAAAAACTAGGGCTTTTTGTTCTGGGTACTTCCCTCCACTAATCAGTTGAAAAAGAAGGACCGTCAAACTCGCCCTAGGAGGGCGCATCTTTCTATGTAAAAATTTTCTCATTCTATGGATTTTAAGTTTTTGACCTAACACTACTATCGAAGAAAACTAGGGCATCAAATATTTTGTAGTTTTGTCCACAGTTTTGGGAAAATGAGTATGTTGCTCAACTCGCCTTGAGAAGGCGCATCTTTCTATCCAATCATATCTGAAAGATACCTAAGCTAAAAAATTAGGGTTTCTATGTCAAACCCTAGGTCTACCAGAAGCAGTATTCCAGAAAAGATTTCAAGCAAGCATCAAGTTGAAGCAATCTCATTGGTAAGTTTTATCCTCTCTATTTCCATTTGAGGTTCTCATTTTTATCATGATGAAAAACAATACCAAGCTTGAGAACAAGCTTGAAGGAACTGATAACCTCTGAGCATGGAAGTATAGAGTGCTTCTCATACTTGAAGAAACATGACCTGGAGAACTATGTCAAAGAAGAAGCTGCAGATCCAGAGGGAGATGAAGACAAAGCACAAGAAGGACTTAGTTAAAGCTAAGAGGATTATTTCCGCCTCCATTGGATCTCACATGTATCATCCTTGTAGACTCCCAAGGATATGTTCGATACAATGACCAGCTTGTACGAAGGAAAGAACATCAACAGGAAGGTGACATTGAGGAACCAGCTGAAGAATGTGAAGATACAAAACTCAAAGACCATGTAGACCCACTTCACAAGGGTTTCTCAAATCAAAGAACAACTTGAAGCAGTGAAAGAGAAAGCGAGATTGTTATGACCACCTTGAATGGCCTCCCAAGATCATGGGAGTCATTCAAGGATTATGTGCAAGAAAGAAGTTGATCTCTTTCAACATACTATGGAAAGAATGCACACCAGAAGAAGCTCGATTCATAACAAGAGAGGAGAAGATGGGAGCAACTATAGATCAAGCTCTCACAGTTCACTCTAGAATAAACCATAGAAAGAAGGAGAACCATCATCACAATAGAAGACAAAAGGAACTCAGAAGAGATCCTTCCAACATTCAATGCTACACTTGTGATGATAAGGGACACTACTCTAGAGATTGTCCCAGAAATAGAGGCTTCTTCAAGAAGAAGTCAAATAAGAAAAGACATCATGCTCACACCGCTGAAGATTCCTCAAGTGTTGAGGAATATGAATTCTACTGGTGAAGACAAAGATCATACTCTTATCCATTTCAGTATTTGGATAAGAAAGAATGAAATTAGTGACACTCAAAACCAGTACACAAGTACCCAAAATCAGTAGAAGGCTCCAGGACATAAGGATCAAGAAGGAATCTACCAAACAAACAAAGATAAGTATTTGAATTGTCTTTTCCTATATATCTAGTTGCTTATATCACATTGTTTAGTTGTGTACATATCTATGAAATGTATTATGCATGACAGAATGGTTGCATTAATGAGCAATATACTACTAATATCCATGTTATGAGTAAGTAGCCTATGGTTCTATACAACACTCCATTGCTACTTATCTAGAATGAAACCTCTTTGCTAACATATTGGGATTAGTGCACAATCTCAATAATGCTATGGTAGAGATGGAAGGCATCTGGAAAGTTTCCATGTGTATACAGGATATGGATGAATGTTGTATTGGCTAAAATAGTTGCATGATTATATCTTTATGCATAAGAATTTGTCATTATGAATATGTCTTATGAAATGTTTCTAACCATGCAACTAATGCATTTGACTTGTCGGAAAGATCACGTACAATCGCCTACAAGAAAAGAAGGATGAGACTTGTTCCGAAGAACAAGTGACGACAGTTCAAGATTAACTCCAAAAAACATACATGAAGATGAACCTAAAGCTCCCAGGGTCAGAGACATCGTGAGGAAAGAAAGAGCTTTAGAAGAATATAAGAGAACAGTAGATCCACCTCGAGAGATGAAGACCACCTTCAGCACAAAAGATAATTCAAGATGAAGAAAAGAATGGCGGGACCTCCAACTAAAGTAAGAGGCCATACACTCTAGTTATGTGGCACAATTAAGTGACATAATTGTTGCAGACCCTTCTAGCTATGAAGAAGTGGCCAAGGAGAAATGGAAGAAACTATGATCAAAGAGTACCAGTTGATCATGGGGAATGATGTCTAGGATGTGGTTCCGAGACCGAAAGGGAAGTCCGTAGTGTCTTCCATATGGATCTACAAGAACAAGTATACAAAGCAAGGTTCATGGTTTCTCTCAGAAAGAGGGAGTAGACTATGGCATGACATATCCCATTGACCAGGCACACTTTTCCAGTGAAGTAGAAGTACGAGCTCAGAAGGCACCCATAGATAAGCACATCCAGTTACATAAGGAGCTTGAAGATCACCTAGAGTGATGAATATCTTAACCTTTGCTACAAGGTTGAAGATGGAAGCCTATAGAAAACAACAAGCTCACAGATGGGTGCAAGAGGAACTTTTCAACAAAGTTCAAGATAAAGGATCTTGGTATCTAGTGACTTGAGATGGATGCATAAAAGATCAGCAATAGAGGATGCTACCTGTCACTCCAATACAGAATGATTCGATACATAGAGTACAAAATGCAGAGGGAGGATGATGCTCGGCTTCAAGGGGAGTGACTACAGAAGATCTCTGAGTTCAACATGGTACGACAAGATGGACAGCTTCTTGATGGACTAAGGCTTTACCAAGAGTAAAGTGGGTTCCAACCTTCAAGGTTGAATGCGGAAGACTGAGATATGTCGATGACCTGACAAGATGAACTCTTTGTAGATGCAAAGAGGAAGTGCTGAGGATAGAAAGAGAACCTCAGGAGTGTGGGATCGAGTATGATCTCATGAAGAGGCCGAGTACATTACAACATGTTCAGTCTGTAGTGAAGCAATGCGGCTTTGCAAACTATTGCCAAGGAAAGTATGCTGCGGAAATCTTAAAAGGATTTGATATGTTGGATTGTAAAGCCATGACCACACCCATGGATACCAACCTTAAGTTGTTATCTGATGAATCATCAGAGTTAGTGGATGTGACTCAATACAAACAGATTATTGGGTCGTTGATGTATCTAACGAATACCAGGCCAGATATATGCTTTGTTATGAACACCCTAAGTTAGTATCTAGTCAAACCTAGACGTCTTCACCTGATAGCTGCTAAGCATGTGATGAGGTACCTAAAAGGTATGATAGACTTTGGTCTATACTATGATGGAGATCATGACTATAGATTGTATGGTTATACAGATGTAGATTGGGTTGGAAGTACCTCAGACATGAAGAGCACCTCAGGTGGATGTTATTGTCTGGGATCCGCCATGATCTCATGGTTTAGCAGGAAGCAGTCTAGTGTTGCTCTCAGCACAGCTGAAGCAGAGTATATAGTAGCTTGTTTTGTTAGTTATGAAGCCATATGGATTCGAAAGTTGATGTCAAGTCTATTTGACCTGTAGTTGGATACCACGGTGATTCTATGTGACAACCAAAGTTGTATAAAGATGACAGAGAACCCAATGTTCCATGACAAGTTGAAGCACATAGAAATCCAGTATTTTTACATACGGGATATGGTACAAAAGGGAGCTATAAAGCTCCAGTATGTGAGTACCGACGAGCAAATTGTTGATGTGTTGACCAAGCCTCTGTCTCGAGTAAAGTTTGAATACTTCTGTGACAAGCTTGGTGTGGTTCGAAAAGACCTTCCTCGTAAGGAGGAACAATGATGATGATGTAGAACTTCCTCGTAAGGAGGAACAGTGATGATGTATAGACTTTTCTCGTAAGAAGAAACAGTGATCATGTGAACCCTCCTCGAAAGGGGGACAAGTTGATGATGATGTGGACCCTCCTCGAAAGGGAAAGCAGGTTGATGGTGATGTGGACCTTCCTCGAAAGGAGAAGCAAGTTGATGATGTTGCAGTGGGATTGTATCATTGCTGGACATTAGTTCTAAAAGTGATCCATAGACTTTTGTCTCCGTGAAAGATGAGGATTGCATTGTCCTTGGACTTATGTCCTAAAGTGATAGGGATTGACCATCCCGTAAGTGGCTCAGGATTGCATCGTCCTTGGACCTATGTCCTAAAGTGATAGGGATTGACCATCCCGAAAATGGCTCAGGATTGCATCGTCCTTGGACCTATATCCTAAAGTGAGAGGGATTGACCATCCCATAAGTCACTCACGATTGCATCGTCCTTGGACTTATGTCCTAAAGTGAGAGGGATTGGCCATCCCGTAAGTGGCTCAGGATTGCATCATCTTTGGACTTATGTCCTAAAATGAGAGGGATTGACTATCCCATAAGTGGCACAAGATTGCATCATCCTTGGACTTATGTCCTAAAGTGAGAGGGATTGACCATCCCATAAGTGGCTCAGGATTGCATCGACCTTGGACCTATGTTCTAAAGTGATAGGGATTGATCATCTTATAACTGGATCATGTGTGTTGTAGGTTATGTTGATGTTGATGATGATGTTGATCGAGAGATCAAGTGTTGCTGCAAAGGATCGAGTGATCGAGTGCTACAGAAGATGAAGATCAAAGATGAAGACTCAGTGTTGTAGAAGATGATGTTCCAGTACTGAAGATGTTGAAGATGTTCCAGTAATTGTTCCAGTTGCTGATGATTGTTGAAAACTTCCAATGACGTATAGATGTATCACCTTAATGTTGTTGAAGATGCTCTCTCTCCTTGCTCCTACAGTTGATGTTGTTATTGTCAGTAGAATACCCTTCTCGTTAAAGGGGAGTGTTGAAATAATGTAACTTTGAAGAATATTCTAAATGTATTTTATTGATGTAACCTATTAGAGATGTTTTATTCCTCCGCCGGGATGTTACTATTGTATTTGATCATCATAGAGTTATACTAATGAGGTAAAACCTTTGTTGTAAGTCGGGTCAATAAAACCCTCCTGAATATAATATAATATTGTTTTGTGTCTTCCTAGGTGAAGTCGGTCCAGTAAGTTTGTTGGGGCCAACTTAATTAGGGAAAAATTCAAGTGGAAGAAAGAGTATAAATAGAGGTGTTCCTCATTTGAACACACTCACTCATTTGTGTATAGTGCATAGGAGAGAGAGAGAGAGACATATCTGCTAGGAGAATGAGCACCTGTTTGGGGTTTTGTCTTTGTACTTTGATACATCTTGTTATCACATATATAGTATCCAGGCTACCATATTCTATTTTTCAGACACGGTACATTTTTCAATCGGATCTCTTACATATGAGATGCTGAGATGAGCAGTTTATATGGATCATTTTTGTATTAGTGGACTATTGTACTCTCCCATGTCAGGACTGAGTCTCAGGACACTCAGATTTGAGGACTGATGTAGCCATTTATGTTATTTCAGAGCAGCCATGGATGCCCAGTGTTATATTAGTTCTTTCTCATTGGACAGAGGGTGTCTCAGATGGATTTTTATGACTCAGCAGTTTATATTGTGTTATGGTTATTATTGCTCTTATACTGATTCTTGTGACATGTATTAACTTGTGGTATCATGATCTGGCGGTCATAATTATATGGACTTGGTTGTATCTTGTACTATGTATTGATGTCCTTTCTTAGACTTGGAAGTTCTTGATCTATACTCATTGGTTTTACCCTCCTTAGGGAGAATAGAGGTAGTCATTCCCACAATTATTTTGGCTTGCTAGTGTCGGTTCCATCATCCACTGTCTTCACCCATCCATTTCCTTCCATTTTAGTTTTCAACCCGACTGACTTCTTGATTTATGGCATGTAGGACCTTTTTCCCTGCTAGAACTTTTGTTGGACAAGCCTCCCTGTTTATAGTGTGCCTCGGCTCTGAGTTGGTGACAGAACTTGCCTTTGGTGAGTTGGATTGTATGCTTAAATCATTCTGGTCGGTTGTCCCGATGTTTGGCATTGTGCAGAACTCCCCCTAGTCACTTGAGATGTTGTTGGCTAAAACTAAAAGCTCATGTACTACTTGTATTGAAATATTGAATATGCGCCCGTGGAAAATGAAAATTGTAAAACTATGTTTCTTAACATATGTAAAAAGGGCAAGAGCAATGAAATGCTAAAATACTCCTTGAAGAGTATAAGAAAAGGTCCAAAAAAGCAATGGTTAAAAATTCCAAAAAATTGCTGACCTTATTAAAATAAATATGTCCCGAATGAAAGTTGTGATTAGCTGTGCTTTTAAGCACTGGTGAAGTCCCAAAAGGGTCATATAGGCCAAAAAGGCCATGGAATAAAATGTGATCCTAATGAACTTGGATCAAGCTTGATGTAGACATGATGCCTAAGTTGAATAAGCACTCTCTAAACAACTCATCCATCTATGAGGCACTGCCATTCCTTGTGTTGTTGTTTGTCCGACATTGATTATAGTGAGCTTTCCCTTTCCTTATCCAAAGTCTCATGATGTTGAGTAGGAAGTCATCATTTGCCTTAGCCTTGTCATTTTCACCTTTCACCCTTCACTAGCAAATTGGCTACAGCTCTGAAGTGAGTATGGTCTTGAAAGTCTAAGTCTAAGTAATAATAAATAAAGCCTTATATATGTATTGGTTGATATACCGCCAGTGAAATGAATGCTACTTGTTGTGATTGTTACTTGAATGAGTTGTAGAGCATGGCTTAACTTTTTAACACTTGCAACAGATGGATGTATTCTGAGTTATTATGGGCATCTGATCAGTTACAAATGGTTATATTGTTTATTGGATATGGTTGATGATCAGATAGAGACCTATGAGGGGTATGAGTATACACCTTAGATGGATCTGGACTCTCTGAGTCTAATGAGACAGTTTATTTCCAATTCCGAGCACTTGCAGATATGATCAGGCTCATTCTTCCTTTCTGATGTAGTTTTTCGTCACAGGTTGATATGTCTGAGCAGGGAGATGTTTTAGTTGGATCTCCTAGGACGTTGTATGGAACATAGGGGTGTAACCACTTGTTTGTATCATAGTACACCCATCCTAGAGATCTTGGTGGGATCAGTTTGACAACACAGGCACCCTAGGAGGCTGTTTTGGTAGGTTCACGTTTCTCGAGGCAGATTAAAAAATGATTAAATGGCTATTGAAGAAATCGATTTGGGCTACTGAGACAAGGAAATGACATGAGATGAGACATAATGATGAGAGTGATGTCCTCCACACCTCCAGTAGTTGCAGCACCTGATTGGGCCCACACCTATTTTTGGGCATTTTTATATTATTTTCTGGAGCTTTTGGGAGGCTCACGATTTCCTCAAGGAGGCACAAAAGTCAAAGAATTAAATTATTATATTATTTTATTGTGCCATGGGGACACCCAGAGGGAGTTAGTCAAACACTCCTTGGACCCACCATGTGCTTTCATTTATTTCTTGTTGAGTGGTTTACCTTTTTTTGGGTGGGTTAGTCCACTTTGATAAATTATGGTTATATTGATCCATGTATTGTATGTTGAGCTCATCTCAACCATTGATTAAAACATTTCATCTTTTAATCTTAGCCACTCGTTTTGAAAGTGGTTAGGATTCGGTTATGATTGTGGTTCTCTCATTCCTATTTAAAGGAGAGAGCTTCTCATTTGTAAGGGGTCTTTGGCTCTTGGATATGAATAATAGAAAGACTTTTTCTGTGGAAATTTTCTGGATTTTCTTTGCATCTAATGTGCTCAAATGGTGATTAGCTTGTCTTCAGCTTACTAGCATTGTGGAAATTCTCGTGAGATCTATTTTTTTTTGTGGCTATCGTTGTTTTGTCTACAGGAGGGCGTTTTGGCTGGAGCGTTTTTGTAGGGGAGCCTCAACTCGCTCGGTTCTCTTCGTCTTGGATTAGGGGGTTTTCATTAGTTTCATTGCGATCTATGATTACTTCATTTTATTGTCTTGTAGCATTCAGTTTCTTTATTTTGTATGTGCAAATCTGATATGGTTGACGTTTGCTCATGCAGGGTAGGGGGCGCTTTGATGGCTTGGAGCTTGCATATGCCATAGAAATCACGGGGATCTTCCAAGATTGATTGGGATAGCTAGGATCGTCACTGTTGCAGACTTCTACAAGCTTATCTAGGTAAGATCCACAGGTAAGTTCTTCTTTTCTGATCTTATTCCATTGTACCTTGCTGAAATTTAACTATTTTTCTGAAAACTCCTAAACCATAAAAACCTAAAAAATCAAATAATCAGGGAACCGTCCGATCTTTTGCCAAACCATTTCTGGGTTTCATAGATCGGGCCTCCCCCTAACTAAATCAACTAGAACACTGGTCAAATTCCTCATAGATTGACCTAGATCTGATTTTTCAGCAGAAAGTTGCATTACCCCCCACTGAAAAAATTGACCTGCTAGGGTTTTGAGTTTTTCTGATTTCTGACTTCACAGACGGATAGATCAGGTCTTGGGCAGTCCAAATCAACCTCAACGCTGTCAAGAGGTTCAACAGTTTGACCGGGATCTGAAAAATAGACTGAAACTGCCCTAGAGCCCTCACTGAAAATTGGCTTTTTCCGGAAGTAGGTTTTTCTGAAATCTGACATGATAGGTTGATAGATCGGGTCCCAAGCATCCCAAAACACCCTCAGCGCTGTGCTAATTCATCCTGGTTTGCCCTGGATCTGAAAAAAATCAGTTTTCGGCCTCCTAGCCCCATCATCAGAATTTGACTTTTCTAGATCTGATTTTCCTGCTGTTTTCCTGATTTGGGCTTGTAGATCAGGTCTCCTTGATCTCTTCCCATCCTCAACGTTGAGCCATCAGCCTTCCGGTACCCCCTAAAGCTTCAGATTTGTCTTCCTAGGCCCTAGCGCTAGCTATCTACTGAGCTGGGTTTCCTGTACCTTGGCTTTTCTGGACCAATTGCTTTCTGGTTTCGTAAATCAAGGTGTTTCCCAAGTGGGTTTCCTGAAACGTTGTCTTACTGCTAACTCCATTGCCCAATGCATACAAAGCACTGATCTCCAAGCTAGCGCTGCCCTTAGGCTCTTAGGCTTTGCCATCTACCAACATTCACTGATAGCTCAAACACCTTTTACTGAGTCTGATTTCTAGGTACTGGATAGTCCCAACTCTATTCGTGCTCGCCCTGTCATAGTTACGTTTCCCAAGACAGTTGCTAGTACCTAAACCCTAGAGCTAGGGTTCCCATTCACCTTGCACCTTAAGTACCCTGAAGCCCCATCTGATCTTCTTCTGGTGTCTAGGTTCGATCTCTCCTGTCGAGAGCAGATCCAGGTCTCCCCCATTGTTGTCCTGGACTAGGATAACCTAACGTGAAGGCTGCCTTGATTGGCGTGACAACCATCCATTTGGGAGTCTAGGCAGTCGTGGTTCCACCCCTTAGTTGCTTGCCCCTCTACCATCCATTCTGGAT